>JANTPZ010093336.1:0-18696 GCA_025593235.1 Vachellia pachyceras | reverse complement strand
TTCGTAATCAAACAAATAATGCAGATAAACAATCAAGAGGGAGAAAGAAAAGATATATGCCCTTGATGGGCTAAACTGAGATAGCGCATATCAGAGTTATTGGAATTTGTGAAACACAAGTAGCCAAGTAACTCAATAGACTACAAGTGTGAGCTACCTCTTTTAATTACCGCACAAGGCGATATCCTTCTTGGATGGCCTGTAACTCAAAGGAGTTAGACTGTAAATGCAGAGATTGTCTCGTCTTGCTTTGACTGTCATTTCATTAGAAGTGCTTCTGTAGATAGGAACATTGCATGAAGAGGATGAACTCCGCATTAAGTTTGCCTGGCAGGAAGATGCAACATCAGGGTCTTCGGCACATTTCACTCCATCAACTGAAGGTATTTCCAGCTTGTACATTCCATACTTATCTGTGGTTCTGTTCACTGAAACTGCGATCTGTTCCTTTGTTTTAGCTGAGAGTGCTTTGAACATGCAATCTATTTTGACTTCTACACCTGGAGATATTCAAGGAACTAAATGTGTGAATTTTTTTAATTTTCATCCAGTACCACAACATATATTTGCTCTCGAAGTTTAATCACAGTTAAGATTCAAATCTAACAAGAGTGTTGAGACTTATCACCTGACAGGAAGTAGCTATGTCTGGAAAAGCGGTTGTTGGAGCAGGTGTCACAGTAAACGAAGCCCATCACAGTGATATGGGAGCTGGGTATCCTGGGTTTCCCTGGTAGCCTGGGTTTTGCAGGCTCAGCTTCCAAAATGGTTGTAAACAAAGTTAAAAGAAGCAAGAAAACTATCGGGTTCATGGCCAACGTTGCAGAAATGGAGGGAAGCTCCCTAGTAGTGTTGATGTTCTGCAACAGCTTTGCTTTCAAAGGCCGTGACACATAGTAAATGGGTTTGCTGTGTAGACAATGAGGGGCAGATGTTAGTGGTGAACCAAATTTCAAGCGAAAGGATGGAAATAAATTATCTTTTCCATATGAAACAAAGACATGTGAATGTTATTTGGCAACATATGAAGCTTATGAGTAGGAGAGAGAATAGATAGTGGATTCTTTGGAATTTTCTGGAGCTGGTAAGCATATAGCATAAGCCTGATAGCTTCTTTTGGAGAGGGGCTTATAAAAGCTCGAAAGAAGAGTGCGGATTAGCAAAAGATCATAAGGTACCACAGTTCTCTCTACTGGGCTTTCTGCAACTTCAACCAAGTGGGTTTGGAGACCACTGATGGGATGCTAATTGTAGTGAAGCTCTTGCCAAGGCCAGAAGAGAGATCAATAGCTACGGAAAAATGGGAAGGCCCAAGTCAAGTGATTAGAGATGTGTGGATACACCCTTTTTTAAGGAACTGTTGGCTTAATCATTTATTGGAACTGTTGCTGCAACAAAAGGGTCAAGCACCGAAGAAAAGCTTGAGGAAGGTTAGGAGCATTCCTGTAGTTACATTTTCACCTCGCAATGGTATGTACCTCCCCATCTGAATTTTTACAAAATTGTGTGAAGATTAAGCAACTAAAAGGGGGTTTCTACTTCCCCTCTGCCTCGAAAGGTGTCTCACTCATCTAATTTTTTAGGTTTTAATGAAGACTCTCCATTTCCATTTTCCACTTCATTATCAAACTGTCGCCGGCCAGTGTCAGGTCACCATCTTTTTTATCACCATCAAACCTTACTATTATCCATTTACATCGACATCAAACGACTGTCGTTTTGCCACTGTTAGAAAGGAATGCACGGAGTGCAGTCATTATCGTGTTTTTGTTTTCAGCTTTCACACTCAGATTCGGTTCGTATATCTCCAAACCTGAGTTATAACTTCGATTCTTGCCGTTTATCTCAACTGAATTCTGCATTCCATCTGAGGTGATGCTCAGAGACAATCAAGATTTCTAGCTCAGAAAAACAATACCACCTCCACCCCTTAATAGGGGTTTTAATTTAATTTGAGAAAATTAAGAAAGTTAAAAAATTATTTTGAATTATTTATATTTGTCATGTTTTAAATTAATTTACATAACTTATAAATTGATGTATTATATATTTGAGAGGCATACTATAAAATATAATATAATTAATTCACTTAATTTAATTTTTCGAATTAGTGAACCGTTAAGCCGTATGGTGTGGCACCTGTCAATTCCTCAAATTGAGGTGCGAATCGCTCACAGATGTCACGTGTGGCCATTGGGTTTTAAGTAATGTTGTGGGAGGCTGCAATTATTGCACGGCCATTTACTTAACCACCGTGATTAAAAGTGGAGGTTCAAACCCTAGGGGTTGATTCAGCGGTGTGGAGCTGATCCAAGTTTAACCAAGGTCAGGGATTCGAATCTTGCCTTGGGCATGCAGCTCCTTAATAATTAAGGCCAGCTGTCCCACCCATTAAGGTGTCCCGCAATCAGCGAAGGGATTAGTCACTGCTTCCGACGGTTGATACCCTCGGTTTACCTGAAAAAAAAAGTGGAGGTTCACCACGATTAGCGCCCCCCAACAGGCCTGTCCTGTGGGCCATTCGTGAGAGTGACATTACCCAATTAACTCTCACTAGTTTCGGCCCACACCGAGCAAGGCATGTCATTTCCAGAATTTCCAGTTCGATTGCCAATTTCTTACTCTTGTTTTAATCCATCCAACAATTGTATTAAGAAAATCCCTCAACATTTTATTGTTTAGAGGTATTTAATAAGTGACTGACCGATGAGTCAAGTTATTGAGTGCATGCAATAGTTCTTCAGCTACTTGTAATGCATTTTTTTGGTGTAAAAGTGGGGCATATGCCTGGTATTATTGACCCTGTTTGGCAACACTTATTGGAGCCTCAAAAGCCCGTTCAACAGTGTTTTTCCTCAAAACGAAATAATCTCTTCACATATTTACCTTAACTTATGTAAAATCACTTCTCCACTGCTTTCTTAAACGGGCCCATTATCTCACAATTTCACGTGGGTACATGACAACCATCCAATCATTATACAAGAGCCTCCTTACTGTAAGTGGGGGCTTTGTCAAAAGCTGTATAATTTCGCTTATCTCAGAAATTTAAATTCGCAAGAGCGCAGTACAAAAATTGCCCTCTGTTTGAGTATGTTACACTTGCACTTGCTACACAACACCTAGTTCTTTTCCTATCGACTTCAAAATGCTTGAGTCAGCCTCTCCTCTACCGCCAGTAACTGTTTCAAAATATGTACAGAGCTGAGGAATCACTTTCAAATATTAGTTTATGGATACTTAGGTTTGACGCTAACTTTAATCATATCAAATAGCCCAAGTTCAGCTTTTATGGCCAAACACAATTAAGTTTCCTTGCAAATCCACTAATCCACCTACCTTAACTGTTCCTCGATAGGCCCCCACATCCTGCACTCCTCCTCTTAGTTAATAAAATTTTAGGAAAGGGGTTGGGCTCATCCACGATTTAAGAGCATAGCATCTAACTCATGATCCACTGGGGCCTGTCCCTGCGGGCATGGGAGCATATCAAGCAAGCCCTTTAGTTCTGGCCACACAAGTAGGTCAACACAGTTTCACTAAGCTGTGGTAATGTCTCCCCAAGCACCGCAACTGGAGCCACAACAAAGTGGCACTCCCCAGGATCGAACCCTCTCCCTCCTTTCCTGCCCTCCTCCTCTGTCCTCTCGCAACACCACCAATATTGAGTGTTATCCAACCTTCCCTTGGCTCCCTCCATCTAACATACATACGTACCTTTCTATAGCACAAGTTTGTGTAGGTGTATCTTACTGTCCTTACCTCTTTTGCATATCTACTAATCCTTCCACTCAAATCGTCTGAAGTGAAAATCCTTTCTCAAAAACATGTTTATTCCTTCAACTCCAGAGCTGCCAACACGTTATACCAAAACTAAAACTCTAGGTTTCATTAACCGAAGCCAAGTTCCAGCAGATACTGTTATTTCCCATCAATATATCTTATAATACCAATCCACTAAATCACTGTTCATAAGAAAACACTGGCTAAAAAAAGTTCACAAGCAAACAAATTCAAATTTCAAACTCCTGAAATCAAGCTTCTGCTTTTCTCCTCCTTTGCATGCGTTCCTCAGTGTCTCTTCCTCACTCTCTCAGCTCTCACCTTCAGCTCTCTCAGCATTCACCCTCACCAAGCTTGTCTTCTTCTCTCACCGTCTCTCCTCCCTCAAGAAGCCATCGACAGGTAGATTTAGCAGTGGGAAGAAGATCTGAGGTCGGATTTTGTGGGAGTCCGTTCTCCGTGCTTCACGTCCGTTCGATTTTGCATCCAACTCCACAGCATCATCGCTCTTTTAGTACCTTCTCTCTTTTTTTCTCTTTTAATTCGCCTTGTGGGTTAGATTGTTGTTTGATATTTATGATCGATTGTTGTGGGGTTTCTGAATGCTTACTCGGAATGATTCTTAGCCAGCTTCTTTCTTGATGTACTTATGGAACATTGTTCTATGCTTGCGCTTTGTGTATAGAACCAGTTGATATATAAAATTCTTTTTTAGGGTTTTTCACCGATACAATTAATGGGTCGTGTTTGGTATGAGCTTTACTTGGAAGTCTGAGCGTAGTGGTTCAAATTGAAAATTGAGGGTTGAGACATTTGAGGACTGGGATATTGCTTCTATTAATTTATTTTGTGATGAATTCCTGACCATTGGCAAAAAAAAGTGATGAGTTCCTGACATGAAGTTTGGGACGACAAAGCAATTGGGGAAATCAGGTTATCATGTGGATCTATGCGCTTCGCCTGTAAGCCTGAGTGGTTTATATCTCCTTTCACGTCACTACACACGTGACGTGAAGATCAGCTCAATGGAGCTTTATCATATCTTCAGTGGGAACTTTTATTTGTTGGTTATTAATGTGCTATTATGGTATAACTTGAAGTTAGGTCCTGTGAAAAGGCCCGTGGAAAAATTCAGGTTTTGGTTACTAATGTTTTGTGTACTGAAGCTGTTTAATTTGTTGGTTATTAAGTGGCCCGTGGAAAACTTTAATATTCACCCTGCTTGTCACATTTTTTTGAATGTACTTTATAGTACAATAAAGGTGTATCAGATGAGTTCTTGCAAGATCAGCACAAATGTCAAGCATCTGGTTTTGATTGAAAACACAATTGCACTTGTTTCAATAAAAGCACTGGAAATTCATGTTATCGTTTCATCAAATTTTCTTGAAAGAATATCATTTATCAAAGTGGATAACTAGGGCTAACCATGTGTTTTAGGTTGTGATACAACTGTTTCTGGTTTTTATTAATTTCATGTGAGTAATTGCAGGTGTATGCCCTCACTAAGGAAAGGGATACTCTTCGTCGAGAGCAAAGTAAAAAGAGCGATGATGCTGCTCTCTTAAAGGAAAAAGATGAAATAATTAATCAAGTTATGGCTGGAGGTAGATCTGTCTGAGGCTAATAGTAAATAATTGAGAAAATAATATCTACATGATCTACTTTTGAAATGATTATTGGAAAAAAACTGTATCTTGATGTCATCTACTTTAGTGCATGCAGATCTAATTTTGTTATTGAAATGCTTTGAAGGTTTGTGTGTGAAAGGACTCAATTAGATCTATGAACATTATTTAGAGTGACAAAATATATGGCATTAAGTTGGTGATTAGGGCACTTGTGGTTTGAAATTTAGTTGGGTTGGGTAATTGACCATGTGGTAGGCCAACTGTTAGTATCTATAGAAGATAGAGTTAGGACATTTATTATGTTGCAAATATTCATGAAGCCTTTACAGAGACAGTATTCTGATGACAATATTTTCATTCTCTCCTTAGTGGTTGCTCCAACCTTCACTGTTAGTGTTTTCTGTAACTGGCATTCTGAGTAGTAGGGGTATGCTTCCTTTAATTTTGGATTCTCTGTTCTTCTAATTTTTCGATTTAGATAAATGCTAATATATACATGTGTGTGTGTGTGTTTGTGTTGTTCAAATCTGTATTGTATACCATGGTTCAGAAAAATGATGAGTCAGCAAGGAATGAAGAACACAATGATGGTGCAGTTGAGGAACTTACAGGAATTCAGCCAGCACTTCACTCCCAAAGCTCTGAAGGTGGAGTTTATTTTATTCTTGAGAGAGCATCACTTTGTGTTGCTAATGTTGGCAAGGTATTTACTTCTATAGCTGGAGAAAGTATTTGTAATGGATGCAGATTAACTTAGATTTTTAAAAGTTGTTTCACAAAACTAAATTTGCTTGGGAAATATCCTGAAATTAGTGCTCTTTCTCTTTATTTTTCTTTTCTTTTGTTTATGCCCCTCCCCCAAAAAAAACCTTTGCCGTACTTTTTTTTAGTCTTGAACAGTTTGAAGGGAAATGAAAGAGAATAATGCTTTTGTATCATGCTGTATGATTATCCACGTACTTGTATGGTTTTTGTTGGCCAATATATATAAATGGACTTTTATTTTTCAACATTTTATCTTTCACAAGTACCAGATTTGGAATCCAGATGATCATGCCAGTTTTCTGCGGAAGCAAAATAAGAATCCTTATGATTTCAGGCCTGATATTGTCCATGAGGTCAGTATTTTTGTGTGGCAAAAATCATTAAGTAATATGTCATTCTTGCAGTATAGTAGATTCTCATGCTTTTGTTGATTATGTTGAGTCAATTCATAAAATTTTTTGGTAGTTGCGGAACAAATATGTTTGAATGTTTTTTTGTGTATGTGTGTGTGTCTGTTTTGATCTTGTCTTTGTTTTCATGCTCAATGGATTCCATTGAGAGTACTCTTTAGCTTTATCTTTTTTAATTTAATATTTTAACATCAGTGTTCATATATCATCTGTACAATGTGGAAAGCTATCCCTTTTCTTATCAGTTTGCAACTTTCTTGAATCCAGGCCCTCCTTCAAATTATGAGTCGGCTTCACATGGCTGGTAGGTTACGTGCTGTATTTATCTGAACTAATCAAGGGGTTCTCATTAAAGTTTCACCACATTCTAGCATACCAAAAACTTTTTCAAGCTTTTGTAACATGATGGGTAAGTTTTTCTGCTATGATATGTATTATTACATCCTCATTCTCACTTCCCACAATCATATTCATGCCATTATTTCAACCTTTTTTCCACAATACATGTAGTGGAGTTGCTGCAGAAGTTCTGTATCAAAGCAAAGAGCAACCATGCAACACTATTGCGCGTAATTAAAAATCCTGTTACTAAACATTTACCTATCACCTCCCACAAAATAGGTGTGTATGAAGAGTATATAGAGTTTTAAGTCTTTTAGAGTGTTTTTTGTTGGGTTATCTTATAAATTTGAAGCTTTTGGATAACTTTTATTGTGGACTTGTAAATTTTGTTTACCTCATGTGCTGTTGTAGGGCTTTCTTTTTGTTCATCAAAGACTGCTCGGTTGAGGGACTCCATCAGTAATGCTACCCATCACACAAACCTTGTATTTGTGGTGAGCTAGATGAAATCCTTCATCTACATTTGCCACATGAATTTCCCTCTTTTTTTTAACTAATGGATCTGTGTAAATAACTACTATTCAGGTTGGCGCAATGGCTCATGGAAAAATCGAAGCTGATTATACGGATGATCTAATATCAAGTAGTTTTTTTAATGAGATTGAATAAATTTAAATTTGAAATGGATAAATCGAAATTTGAAATTGATGCTAAATATGAGGTTATGTCACTTTTCTCATAGAAAGAGTAAAATTGCATGCTTACTGGAAGTTGCTACTTGTTAAAGTTATTGTAGAATGCCATCAATATGGATAATGAATGCATTACAACTTTGGTTGTTGCGCTTGGATTCATTTTCGTTTCTTGTGTGTGGTGGATCCAGTATATTGCTGTTTTTCTATTTTGTTTTTCTAGGTAGCTGGAAGAAACTCTTAGGCAACAATTATGATAAGTAATTCAATTAAGGGAAAATATATCTGCAGGTTCTTATAGTTTTCATCAGTTTTGAATCAGCTATTCGAATTTCCCCCCCTTTTCATTGGATCCTGAGTTTATGCCATGAGGTCCGTTGATCCCTGCAGTTTAAAATTGTTAAATAAAGTTTGACAGTGTTAAAAATATCCATTGAAAGGGGAATTACATTTTGGCCATCCCTGATCAATTTTCTGTCTGAGCTTCTACCCAAAAAGGTTGAACACGAAATTTGTGCGGTAACACAAACTAAACAACAAGCAAGAAGCTTTTGGGGTTAGGTTTTCAAAAGAATAAACAAAGGACTTGTGTTAAGTGAATAATTGAGCATGTCAGGTGTGATGAGTGAGTTTGGAAGGTAGTGCGAGTATGTCCAGACTGAAGCATTAGCAGAAGCACGTGTCAACAATGAAGCAAGAATTGAGCTGGAGAGTCGTCTAAGAGAGGCTGAGGAACGTGAATCTATGCTGGTCCAAATGCTTGAAGAATTGAGGCAAACATTAAGTCGAAAAGAACAGCAGGTTGCTACGATATTTCCTATCATTCTTTCTACTAAATTTACTTTGCAGTGATCTTGATTCTAATGTTTCATTTTCCATATTCAGACAGTGTTTAAAGAAAGACATGCTGCGAAGGGACATTGAGGATCTTCAAAAGCGTTATCAGGTGTGCTATTTTTTCCAATATTTTTTTTCCTTATTTGAATTAAATAGGATTTGAATTAAGCAATGAATAGCCAGTGTGGGAGAGATGGTTTTTTTTTTTTGCTGGCCCCGGGGGTTGTTTCCACTTTCCATACCTTGATCTGAATTTGACATCACAATCCATATTAGAATGAATGTAAATGATCATAGGGAAATTTTATTTGTGGGATACAATTTGATGTTTGCAATTCCAAATGTTGGGCAAAATGCTTTCAATATAATTGCAAGTTGTTTGGTTATTGAGCAATAGGGTTCATAGTTGTTGATTTGCCATTAAATGTTAACTTTTTTTGTTACTTTATTAAACGTTAATTTTGTTGTGTTGATACATTGTATTGACAGTAAATTATGATGTGATAACTTTTTAAATACAATGAAGTGAAATCTTCTTGCGCATCGCACATGGAGTACACTCTAGGAACGGAGCCTAATACTTAGGCTTCGTTCCTAATTCTTTGAGAAAATTTTTAATTAAAAAAATGCTCCCCGCGCATCGCGCGGGGGACTACATGCTAGTTAAGCTTAAAAACTCATCTTGGTACATTGTCAGTCCGTGCCACAATCCCTTGCTACTTCACAATCTCTTGCTCATTGGAAGTATCTCCTCCTTTTTGTTATACCCTTTCTTTCTCTTATTTTATATAGTGCGATAATTTTAAAAAAAAATAAATAAATAAAAAATGTAGATTTATTGTAGAGGTGATAAAAGTAACCTTTTTTTTCATTTTTATCTACTAAAACTAATTACCTGATCTATTTATCTTTTTATCTAAATAGATTTGATTGATTTGTAAATTGGTATATAATATAATGGTACACATAAGTGTTTCAGAATATATGTTATAATTAGGTGATTTATTTAAATTTTTTTAATCTCCTCAAAAAGTTGACAAGTTCTTATGTTAACCATATGAGGTAGTAACTCATGCATATTATGATAATTTTAATGTGAAAATAAAATTTAATACCCAGTCATGTTTGAGCTCTATAGTGGACCCGTTTGGAAATGTGGTAGAGAAGTACTTTTAAGCAAGTCGAGATAAATATGTGAAAAAAATTATTTGATTTTACAGAAAAACACTGTTAAACGTACGTTTAACTTTTTGAAAACGTTATTTCAAACAAATTCAGTATTTGGATTAGCGTTATATGATAAGGAATTCTTGGCCAAAAGCTACATAAACCTGGAAGTCATTTTAAGCTGCTTCTAACGTTCCAACAAGGAAAGAGAAAGAGGAATATAAAGAAAAAAGAAGGAAGACACCGCCAATCAAAATTATGATAATCTATATGAATTGCTACCTTTTATGATATGCATGATTTTTTTGACGAGATTATAAAAAATTACGTAAATCATTTAATTATAATAAATATTTTAAAATGTTTATGTGCACCGTTAAATAAATAAATATATAATATAAATAAACTACTTTCCAAATATTTATTTAAATAAATTTTTATTTTTACAAAAATGATTTCTATCACGTACAATTTAAATATAAATTATATTATATCATCTACTTTTTATTTATTCTATCAAAAAGTTACTTTTACTAACGTTTATATATAAACGGACTCTCTTAGGATGGCATGGTTTTTGACTAATATAAGGCATTCTAATGTGACCGCTAATCCAAGCACTGTGCATCAGCTTCAAAGTAGTTTTTTGGGCAAAGTGATTTTTCCTTTATCTAACGCTTCCCCCAGGACAACTTCACTGCTTACATATAAAAACCTATATAATTAGATACATGATAATTATAAAAAAAAGAAGAGAGATACTTGCAAAGTGAATATAACACAAAAAAAATTAGAAAAACGATAAATAAGATAATGGTACCGAGGGATTTCATAATTACAGACATATATATACTGATCCCAAAATAAGATTCTTGGGATTGGAAGAATGCATTGGTGGCCATTAACCATTGATGTTATGACATGGAAGTGGGTTGTGATTAAATTCAACCTCCACCACCTTGTAACATAATCTCTCCGGCTAGCCGGAGAGTGGAGTGGGCGGTGGCGGCCGTAGAGGTGATTTAGGTTATTTTTTTAAAAAAAAAATTATTAAGGGCATTTCAGTCTTTTACCTTCAGTTTCAAAATTCTGATTTTGAGATGTTCCTTGTATGAAATCTTCCAATACTCGTAGTTATTTACCATTTTTCATGCTGGTTGTTCTCTGTCATTTTCCCATTTGAAGAAGAGATGCCGCCGAAGATGGACGGGGGAGAAAGGGTTGGGGACAAACGCTTCAGGTCCTTTGGCAAATCCAAAGGGGGAAGGCCGCCCCACCGACGTTGTATGCGACGTCGTTCCCTATGTCTCTTGTGCTGTCCTCTTCTCTTTACCTTTCTTCTCCGAAATCCCCTATGCTTCTCTCCTTCATGACGCTGTCAACCCCTTTAACTATTATTTCCTCCTTCACCACACCTACAAAGGCTAATAAAGTTGATAACTTGATATAGTGAACAGTTAAGACAGGTACCTAAAATTGACAAAAAAACGAGGCCTCTCAGCTAGAATCCCGAGAGCGCTTGGAATTGGAGATTATCAAACACAAACCTCCAATCACATACGGTTTTGTCCCCACCGTCCCTCCCTTTCATAACCTTCTACATAAGAAGCCACAAAACGCTCTCTCTGTTCTTTCCAATAATACTCCATTCAACTCCACTAGCTCTGGCTGGTTCTTATCAGGCTTTGAGTCAACTTCATTACATTCTCTTGTTTCTTTCCTTCCTGCAGATCGCACTAAAAAAAACTAAGAATCCATCGTCCAGCGAAGCTCATATTTTCTTCTGAAGCTCTCACGTACTGAGGTTTTTCCCCTTTTTGTTTGATAAAAACATGATCAATTCACTTTGTGGAAGTTCACTGTCCCTCAAGAGTGAGAGTTCATGCAACAAAATCCAACCCACCAATTCTTCAAACGAGTCGGGTTTGCAGTCGTCTAAGAAAAATGGCAGCCAGTCTTGTGATAATTTAGAGCAGGCTAGTCTAAACCCTCCAAGCTTAAACCTTCCTGCATTCAAATTTGACCTGGAAGGAGACGTGGAAGTGCAGTCACCAGATAGTTCCATGTGGGAGTCTTTCTTCTCCGATCAGTTAGACGGCGATTTCATGATCTCTTCGCCGGTGAGGAACATGCCTAATTCCCCACAAGCTTCTGCCTACAACTGCAACTACAACTATGCTCAGGCAATGCAGGGACAGAGCCTTTCCGGTTGTTCACCTCCTCGCTTCTCATCCCAAATCGGAGCATTTACCAGCAGCCACAAAGGTAAGGGACTCAGCCCCCTCCATAAGGTATATAAATCTCCCAACAACCAGTACATGCAGCCTGTGGAGAACCTTTCACTTCCAACCATTGAAGAATTCTTGGGGGACTATCATCATGGACTCGCAGGAGGAGGATTTTCATCGACCAATAAACTCTCTGATATTGGAAGTTCATCAGACTGCTTTGACATTTCAACTTCAATCCCATCCATTTTGGACAACTTGACCATGGCTAGTTCCTCAAGATACTGCAGATCAGTAGTGAACGAGGAATCTTCTTCAGTCCCGAACGGCTCTCAAATTTCCCAAGAGAATGACGTGTTTCATCACATGAGTGCATCTCTTTCACAAGCTCTGCAACAAGATCGCCAGCAAGAGAAACACCAAAAGCAGCAATCTGAACAGTTGCATAACTCGATGGTGCCTATTCCTATTGGCACCGAGCAGGTAATTAATTAAAGCCTTCCCTATGATCACTTCGCATGCACAGGACAATATAATAAACCAAGTTAATTGCATATATAATAATCAGGTCACGAAGTCAAACATAGTTATGTGTGGTTGACTTATTCGGTACACATGTTTTTGCCTAAACTGGTGATTGTCTTCAATGAATAAATAGGAACAAGACAGTGGACTACAACTGGTGCATCTGCTATTAGCTTGTGCAGAAGCAGTGGCCAAAGAAGAGTACATGTTGGCAAGAAGGTACTTGCACCATCTCAATCGTGTGGTAACGCCTCTTGGTGACTCCATGCAACGAGTTGCGTCCTGCTTCACCGAAGCCTTAAGCGCGAGACTCGCAGCCACTGTCACCACCAAACCTATTATTAACTCCTCCAACCCTAACCCTTCTTCCTTCTGTGGTTTCCCGCCAAACTCCATAGAAATCCTCAAGATATACCAAATCGTCTACCAGGCTTGCCCTTACATCAAATTCGCCCACTTCACAGCAAACCAAGCAATCTTCGAAGCATTCGAGGCTGAGGAACGAGTGCATGTCATCGACCTAGACATTCTCCAGGGTTACCAATGGCCAGCATTCATGCAAGCCCTAGCAGCCCGACCTAGCGGGGCTCCATTTCTGCGAATAACAGGTGTCGGCCCGAGCATCGAGTCTGTGAGGGAAACGGGTCGGTGTTTGACGGAGCTAGCCCACTCTCTCAACATCCCCTTCGAATTCCACCCCGTGGGCGAGCAACTAGAGGACCTTAAGCCCCACATGTTCAACCGTCGGGTCGGAGAGGCATTGGCAGTGAACTCCGTGAATCGGCTTCACCGGGTCCCCGGGAACCACCTGGGAAATTTACTGGCAATGATAAGGGATCAAGCCCCCAACATCGTGACCCTTGTGGAGCAAGAAGCGAGCCATAATGGACCGTACTTTCTGGGAAGATTTCTGGAGGCATTGCACTATTACTCAGCGATATTCGATTCGTTGGACGCAACGTTTCCGCCGGACTCGGCGCAGCGGGCGAAGGTGGAGCAGTATATATTTTCGCCGGAGATAAGGAACATAGTGGCGTGTGAAGGGGCGGAGAGGATCGAGAGGCACGAGAGGCTGGAGAAGTGGAGGAAGATAATGGAAGGGAAAGGGTTCAAGGGGGTGCCACTGAGTCCGAACGCGGTGACTCAGTCGAAGATACTGCTGGGACTGTATTCGTGCGACGGGTATAGGTTGACGGAGGACAAAGGCTGCTTGCTGTTGGGATGGCAAGACCGAGCCCTAATTGCTGCATCTGCATGGCGATGCTGATCAGAGAGATACACACACATACACATACATGGAACTCCACTGATGAATATTAATTGCATGTGTTCCCCCCCCCCTCCTGCCTAAAAACACAAAATTTGTTCAGTACTATTAATTACTAGTACCTTTTGTGTTTAAGTCTAATCAATCAATTGATTGCCGGCAAAAAGAGTAGTACACAAAACATACTCCCATAATGAAGTTGAATTCAATAAATATGTTCCAAATGTAAAATTCTTTCTTTCTAGCTCTAAACTTGCCCTCATTTAATAGTGGATAACTGGATTTCAATGGCTTAATAATACTAGTAAGTACACTATTATAACGAGGCTAAAAAATGAAACTTATTGTAATAACTGCGCCAAACAATACATGTACATATACCAATGCATTTTAGCAGTGCTATATTATGTAGTCTGAGGGAATTAATCTAACCGCACGTTATTACACTTGTCGTTTTCTTTTCGAGCCATCGTTATCGGATTAGATTATTTCATTCCTCAAACAGCAAGGTAAAAATAAAATTCTGTTTATAAATCAGAAATCTTGCCTTTATGCATTAAGCAAATTTAGCCAAGAGAAGTTTGTCGCTCGCATATTTTTAAGTTTATTAGACGAGAGGTTTGTCTTCTTTACCACCTTGCCTCTCCTCTCCAGGTAAATTGTCAGTAAATCTGTACAAACCTTTCTTTAATAAACTGTCAGTAAATTGTCTGTTTCTTTAAATTTTTGCCAAACACTTCCCAGGCATTATTCATTTTTCTTTGCACCATTTTCAGCTATAAAACACAAAAATTTGTTGAATAACAAAAAATCGCAATCATTCGGCTTTGGGATCATAGGCCATGTCTGCATCCATCTAAAAGCATATCATTATTTCTCTTGGGAACACACAAGAGAGACGTAATTATCGCACGAGGAAAAATCCAGGAATTTTCTTGTATGGCGTCCAGATAAACAATGTGAGGTTTTTGTCCCTCGTCCTAAGATATCAAAGCGCGAAAGTTTCCAGGTAGATGTTCTGACAAAATGTCTTCCTCAGAGTGTAGCCACTCGCGATGATTCTGGACAACTAGACTCCGCACTTGTTAATACCTTACAACTACTTAAATCTTAAGTGATGATGTGAAACGAGACAGTTAAATAACACAATAGACATCAACGAAAGGGTTGTATATAAAATGAAATTGATGATTCCATTCACATTACAGAATAGAAGAACCATAGAAGTTTTTGTATGTTACTTATTGTGCGAGGCTTTTACAAGACACCCATTTTAAAACATCAAAGAAAACTGTCACAGACAATTCAGGAATTTAGCAGCTACGGGTTTCCAAGACCTCAGTGAGATCACAACATCCCAAAGGCAAACCTCAGCAGCTTCACTCTGGACGATGATGATTTCTCACAATATTGAACATCCACATATGTGTTTTCTTGGGACCTCGTCAACATCTTTATCTGCTCAAACCAGCGAAAGAAAATCTTAACATTAAAACAAAAACAGAGAATTATGCATCTACACATTTTAGAAGAAAGTGGTTCCTGATACTTCGCTTCATTAGATTCCTACACTCAATACGCAGTTGATGCTTAATATACAAGTCAATGGCACGAGTATAGATGCACAAGCATCTGAAGTAAATTGTCATTCATTAAAAATAAACAGACAATATTCACACAAAATATTTTTCGAATGAAATGTACCTGCTTTTGCTTTTGCCAACGATGGCTGGACGACAACATGCATGGTGATAACCCCTCTAGGAAGCTCACCGAAAGGTGTTCTACATTGACCAACAGTCTTGTTGTTTTCCAATATTTTTCCAGCGTTTATAAGTTTTATGTCATTAGCTGCCTTCGGTATAATATTCTTATCTAAGGACAATAAACAACAGATTCCAATTCAGATATGGTTAAAGAAGAAACACACACAAAGCAGATGGGAAAAAACAAGAAAATAAATAAATGTAAACAACGGCACTATGCAATGTCCAGAACATAAAGGCACAGAATTAAATAATATACTAATGTAGATGTAATCCAACCAAATATGGTTTTATGTACTTAAAACGCTTTTCAGTAATTTAGTTCAAGGTCATTGCTGGAAACAGAACATCAAGACTGCAAACAGAGTGAATCTGACAAAATATATTACAGGGGAAGAAGTAAAATCCAAACAATCGCAAAGACCTGGTCATCTTAAGACTTTAGGTTGTGTTATCATACAGTATGATAAATAATTTGTGACACTAAAAATACACGGATGCCATGTCTAAAACAGTTTATCCTTTCGATTAAGCACTCTGTTTGTGAGGAAAAGCACTTGTATAAAGATCTCACACCACCACAGCACCTTTCAATATTTCACGCTGAGTCCAAAGTGGCTCCAATACTTTCACCTCTTGCTTCCATAACTAAAAAGGTTAAAATGGTTGTGATATTTTTTATTATTTGTTTCTTCTTTCCTTCTCTCAATAATTTTTAGCCAAGGAAGAAACTCCGATTAAACTATCCAACAAAATGATAAGCACCTGTTAATCCCAAAGAAACGCACCAATGTGAAGGCCAGATAAAAGGGCAGGGATACATCAATATTACCCTTTAAATCCCTTTCACGCAGATTTGGTCCAAGCACTTATTTGCTGTGATTTCATCGCAAGTTGTCATTAAATTGAAGTTAAAATCATTAGGTAAACATAATCAATGTAGTCTAGCATCTTTAAGGTTTTAATAAGAAATTCAGTGCAACTACATAGTGTTAGCAGTAACTTATTCAATGAGTTAAAGTGCTTGTTTGGGAATTCTTTATTCCCAACGGTGCACGCAAGTCAAGACAAAACTATCTTAAAATCCGTAAAAACTATATCAAAATCTATAAAAATCATCTCGAAATCCGTAAATTTTTCTTGGATTATGTAAATTCTTCTCAGAATCTATAAACTCCTTTCTCCCAACGGATTCCCAAACATACACACACTAACGTAAAATTCCTTATATATTATAGGATAACATTATTCAATGAACACCAGATATTAATATAGCAATACATGTCTCAATAAAGCCAATCTAACTTGACGAATTTATTAAACAAAATTAGAGTCTCCAAGAAAATTAGAACTGACGTTCTTTCAGAAAATGAAAGCAATAGTTCTGCAAATTAATTGAATTCAATCGTCAAAGAACAAAATGGAGTTAAGGCAAAAATTGCCTTGCCATACCTCTAACTTCATAATTCTTTTCCCCTGCTACCACCCACTAAATTTTTCCCTAAGCAATCCTAGAATCTCCATTTGCACGTAAAGGGATAAGAATAAGCCATAATTATAAGTATCTATTTGAGTACCAACTGCATTCTGTGTACAGAGAAAATGTCAAGTACAAAAAAGTGTCATTTGTATGGTAAAAAAAAAGTTGCCATTTAACAAAAGAAGAATGCATTGTCATGTATGTTAAGCCGGGTTTTTAATTGGCATGCACAAATAACTGAAACACAATTTATTCACCAACACGTCCACCAATTTAAGAGTAAAGGATGCATAGTTTTACCAAAATGCATCCTAGAAACAGCTGCGTATTTTCTTAGATAGTCTTTGGATTGAGATTTGTTCACATGGTTGACAGGAGATGTGATCAGACGAACCTTTATTCATCAGAAACTGCTAAGTTATCATAAATGTAACAGAGCCTTGTAAAACAAACCCCTAAAAGTAGGACCATTCACTTTGTTTAAGCAAGACAACTTGAAGCATTTCCTATCATGTTTAATTATCATTCTGAAACACCGTTCATGAACATCGAAAAATTTATAAATAAAAGCAAGTGTAGCTGATAACCTTTTGGCCATTCTGCAACAATTCTTTCCTTTAGCATGGCTACAGTAGAAGCTGGCGAGTAGCGGAAGGGCCCAATATCTGACCCATCACAGATACGGAACTGAAGCTCCACCAAGTCTTCGTCCGGCATCTGATTTTTCTCTCAACCAGTTCAATTCGTATTCTAGACGGTATCACCAGCCTTGGACCAAAACTATTCCCTCAGAATCTGCATCCCCTGCAACCAAACAGACCGATCTATGAGATGCTCTTTTATTCTTTCTCCTGCAACAATTACAAACCAGTAGAATTACCGAGTACCGGGCAATTCCGAATTTATTCGACAAAACTTAATTGCACTAAACAAAATCATTGAGGAAGGGGGAAGAAAAATGCTATATTAAAAAGAATTTCAGATAAGATAATATCTCATCCAGAAGAAAAGATAGTACCTTGAATAAGAGTAGTAGCGAGATACGGAAACTGAAGCTGATGGGTTATGAGAGAAGTTTGGAGGAGGAAAAATTTATCGGCATCAGGGAGAGAACCCTAGACCCCCCATATTGAGGTTTGCCTTTCCTTTATTTTCCTTTTCGCTTTGAGGTTTGAATCGATGGTGGGGCTTTCGTCAATCAAAACAATCTTCTTGGCCTTCCATGTTTAACATTTACGAAGAGTTCAGCTTTTTATTGCACCAGAGCTTGGGGGAAAAATACGAACAAGAAAAAGCAGTGAGATTTGGAATTTGGAATCTTGCGGGTGTCAGTGAATAGAGTGGAAGGTAAGAAGTTAGGAGTCACCGGTAACCATCCTGTTGGCCCGTAAGGTGAATCTTTAAGCCAATCAAAGCAAAGCTCGGATTTAATGGGGGAAGAAGAAATCAGGAAGTCCCTACGGCTATCGTTAGGGTTTCTGTTAGGGTTTTCCCTCTCTGCTAGGGTTTCTGTTCCCTCATCGTTAGGGTTAGTTTTTCTCGCGGCGTCGAGCTCGGGTTGCTGTGCTCTCCTCTCGGTGGCGAGGTTGGCAGTGGAATCGGTCGGGAAATCTCTCTGTTTCTCATCGGAGGCAGGCTCGTCTCTTTGACTCTTTGTCGAGTTTCGGTTTCTATGGTTCTATGGCTTGGCTTTTTGAGGGTAGGGCTTCAACGGTTTGTTCCGATGGGGGTAAGCTCTGCGGCGGAGGTGGTTGTGGTTTAGAGCCTTCATACTTTTGGTCCGGTGGGTCGACCTCCGATGGG
>JANTPZ010093335.1:0-16054 GCA_025593235.1 Vachellia pachyceras | reverse complement strand
ATAGATGCCCATTTAGTGTTGTGCATACTCCACTTCCACCTTTAATTTAAAAAAGTTCTCTCTTTATAGTTTTCCTACTCAACTTATACAAAAATAGTTCACTTTACTTCTTTAATTCTTTTGCCAACAATTACTTCATTATCTTTTAGGATTGGCTATATGTATTAACTTCTTAGAGATGCATACGTTATATTATATTTTTTGGATAAAAATTACCCACACATATTTCTTGAGATAAACCAGGATAATGTCTTTTTAAAATATGTTGATTTCTTTTATACGTAAACATCCTTTTGGCTTATAATATTGGGCTTTTATTTCATTTTAAATTATATCCAGTTATGCTTTTTTTTCTTAATTAATGAAAAATTTTACGTCAAACTTAAGAATTTGCTAATTAAGACAATAAGCAAAAGATATTAATCCAAATATATTATTTATATGCATTAACAAATATATTTATATACTTATTTGAATTTTACATTATTGTTAATCGATTGTTAAACGAGAAGAGCAAAATTGGAGATATATATATATTGTTAAACAAAAATATAGGAAGAAATCATTGTCTACTTTTAAGCCAGAGACGCCTTATGGATATTTTTATAAAGAGATCAAAAGTGTATTTTTCAATCTCTTTTTTTCTATTTTTTTCATCCTAGATGAATGTTTCTTATATTTCATTTTTATCTTTTGCTCAAATTATATCGAAATACTTATTGGAAAGAAATTTCGCTCAAATTTTAACACACACGTTTTTATCTTTTGCTCATTGAAATAGATTTATTTTCAAATTTTATATTGGTTGCCAATCGCTATATTATTTCTTAAGTAATAAATATAAGATCTTCTTCCTAATACACACAAACGTGTGTGTAAGAGAGAGAGAGAGAGCAGATATTTAAAAAACAGGATCGGTTTTTTAAACATTTTGAGAATAGCTTTTAAAGGTATATTTTCTAATACACACAATATAAGGGCTTGTTTGGAATAAATTTTGAGAATAGTTTTTACAGATTATGCGGTAAAACCTAGGTTCTGAAGAATATATTTTGGATAATAGCTTTTACAGATTCAAGGCAAAACCTAGGTTTTGAAAAGTGATTATGGCTTGTTTGCCTCCTCCTCATGAAACCTAGGTTTAGTTTCAAAACCTAGGTTTTGTCCAAGCATAAAAAATTTTCAGAAAAGCTATTTTAGTTAAAATATCTGTTTGAAACCTTGGTTTTCTCTTTTCTACTTTTTTCTCTTTCCTCTCTCCTACTTTTTCCTTCTTTCTCTTTCCTCTCTCATACCTTTCTTTCTTCTCTTTCCTCTTTCATACTTTTCATTCTTTCTCTTTCCTATTTCCTACCAACTTTTTTTCTCGGAATCCGTAAAAGTTAATAACTTCCCAAACATAAATCACTTTTCAAAACCTAGGTTTTGCCTCAGAATCTGTAAAAGCTATTTTCCAAAATCTATTCTCCAAAATCTAGGTTTTGCCTCAGAATCTATAAAAGTTATTTTCAAAATAGCTTCCAAATAAGTTCTTATGTTTGGGAATTTATTAGCCTGTACGGACCGAGGCAAAAAGTAGGTAGAAAAGAGGAAAGAGAAAGAATGAAAAATATGAAAGAGAAAACGAAAGAAAGAAAAAAGGAGGAAAGAAGAAGGAGAAAGAAAGAAAAATTAGGAAAGATGAAAGAGAAAGAAGAAAAAAATAGGAAAGATGAAAAAGTAGAAAATGAATAAAAAGTATGAAAAAGAAAACATAGGTTTCAAACCGATGTTTTGTATATAAAATAGCTTTTCAGAATAAATTTTATATTTGAACAAAACCTAAATTTTGTAACCAAACCTAAGTTTTAGAAATTGATTCTAAACAAGCCCAGTTTAGCTAAGGTCAAAATATGTTCAAGCCTACAATGTGAAATCACAATGAAGTTTTAGCTAATGAATGTAATCATCAGAACATATTAAAATAAATGAGCAGACATAAACATGCATGTATTGCCATTTTTTGTATCAAAACTTATTATTGCATATGTTATTCAGTTGTTGTGGGCTATCTGTGAAATTCTTTTATGATTACATTTTCAGTTTAGAACCTTATAATGATTTTAACTATTTATGATATACCATGACTATATTTAAATTTTAAAACATAAAAACCTATTTTCTCATTATAATAATAAATTTTGAGGTAGCCTACATATGTATAAATATGAGATCCGAGTTGAATTAAAATACCTATAGTTTTAAATTGTAAGTATATATTACTAAATAACAAAAATTAAATAAGTATTCAAAATATTATATTATATATATAATTATCACACGTGTTTTATAACTTAAAATTGCAAGTATAAATATATAATAATTTTATAACTTTCATTGGCAAATATGATTGGGCTTTATTCCAACAGTGAACATATCCCACACGTCATAAAAACCTACAAGTAAAGTTGTGGATCACAATCTCACATAACATCAATTTTTATAAGAAGACAAGTCATAAATCACTTTCTTCTCCTTTTATATTCAGTATTTTTTAATTACCTCATGGATCTCTCTAGATCAAATTAATTCCTCTTTTAAAAAAATAACTGGAAAGGGGAAAAAACTAATGAACAAATCAATAATTTTAAATTAAAATTAGTTAATTAAAATTAAATCAAATTTTGCTCAATGTTTGTTCTATGAGATGGGGGTGTTTATTTGTGTGATGAGCACGTTTAGCCATAAATTAAATACAATTCTAATATCCAAAATAATATTTTATATGCATCACTATAACAAAATATTATCATTTATCATGTATATTAATTAAACTTACAAAAAATAGTTAATGAGAAAAATGCACATCAGATATGCTTTAATTTCGTTTTATACCATATCTATAAATTTATAGTACACAGCTTTAAAATATCTCTATATCCTTCTCAGCACTCACAAATTTTAAACAACAATAGCGTGAATTATATTACAAAAAGGAGTGATTACATAATAATTTTGTTTGACATGAACCTTTTTCAAATTTTATTTGTGTTTCGGCTACATTAAACAAAACTTTCTTAAACTTTATACTACTTACAAGTAATCAACTTACTCTTTAAAATATAATTATAAACTCTCATAAACCTTTTTATTTTATAAACCCTTGAACTTTATTTTTGTATAAATATAATGGTTAAGATGTATCTAGCTAACATCCTAAAGTATTTTTTTCAAAGGCATCCAATATCTTAAAATATTTTATAATACATCTAATGTTCTGAAATATTTTTTTAAATGTATCCAACACTTAAAATGTTATTGCTTGCACCAACACCCTAAAGTATTTTTTTGCATGCATTCAATAAATCAATTTTTTTGGTATCCAACACTCCAAATTACTAAGGCACAAAAAATATTTTAAAGTGTTGGGCGTACTTTAAAAAATACTTCAAAATGGTAGACGCGTCTTAATCTTAAATATAACTCCTAAACTTTTGAGTTATATGCTAGTAAACTCATTAAGCTTTATTTTTGTATGTATCTAACCCCTTAAATTTTGAGCTGTATATATATATACTGATAAACTCCTTAAACTTTAAATCATTTGCAGTTAATAGAGTTATCTACATAAATATAAAAGCATAGAGACTCATTGCAAAGTTTCAAATGATTGGGAGATTATTTACATATGACATAAACTTCATAATGAGGTGATATGGACAGATAAATTCGTTTACTTTTAATAAGGTTATCATATACTAATTAAAATAAAAGAGACCTAATTGATGAAAAACATGGAACTTAAACAAAACAAAACATGTATTTAAAGGATGGATAAGAATAAGAACAAAATCAGCTTCACATTGGGCATGTTAGACATCCATGCACCAATTTGCGGAGGGATTGTCAGCTAGTTAGATATGTAATCTATGAAATTTGATTTTATAATATTTTGACAAAAGTGTATATTTGGTCTTTCAATTTTATCCTAAATTTCATTTCGTTCCTTTGATTTTTATAACGTGTTATTTTAATCCTCTAGCCGTTAATTTCATCAATAAAAAAGGTCAATATTAAAATTTTAAATGTTAAAAAATATTTAATATATTAAATTTAATTTCTTAAAATAAAAAATGATTGGAAAAAAAAACATCATTTGAAATTAAGAATGTTATGGCTAGAGAATTGAAAAGATATTTTATAAAATTAAGGGATAAATTAAAATCTTGTATAAAATTCGAGGATTAAAAATGCATTTTTACCTGTTATTTATTTAATAAATATATAATGGTAGATTTTATTTTATATTTTGTCGGTACAGTTGATTTTGTTAGATTTTATATGAATGAAAAATATAGGAATCTCATCCTATTTATTGATATAAACTGCCAAATGGCACCTAAAGCTTTGTAACCTAGTGGTATGGTATCTCCCAAGTGAAAGGTCATGGATGTAAAAAGAAAAAAAGAAATGGCCAAATGGCCTTAAATATTTATAGTATTGCATAATCTTTTAACACTGATATTCTTATTTATAAAATCAAGTCGGCAAAAAAAATTCATGAAGGCAAATCTCCGACCATTTTTTTTAAGTCATATATTACAAGTCCTAATTTACATGTTTTTCTTATTATGCACTTTAAAGTATACCCACTAACGATTTTAGAGAGCCAAAAAAGAAGAATCTGAATTAATTTTATAAATTGAAAAAAGATACATACATATAAAAAAAGAACTTTTATATACGACAGAAAATATGAATTATTCATTTTTATGGAAAAAATGAATTTGGTATATTAGCACCAAAATCCATGTTAAAAAAAAGGATTAATTAATTAATTAATGGCTAGTAGAATCTAGAGAAGCATGATAAATCCGTATTCCATTCTACACATTATGAAAAAGAAGTTATTCCTCCAAAACATAAAGTGCATTACTTTTGCAAATTGCGATTGAAGATTTAAATTAAAGTTGTTCGTTCTTTTTAATTTCTAAATCTAATCAAAATTGTACCAAGAAAAAATATCCCGTATCCTTTAATATGGTCATCCCTATCAATACCAAGCTTTATATTTTTGTCTGTTTGTAAATAACAATGTTCATTCTAAACATCCCTTCGTTGATAGAGATTCATAAGGCCACCACCTATAAAGTATAGAGAGATAAATTAAACAATAATCAAAATCCTCATCCATAAACATATAATAAATATTGAGTTGCATACTATATATTTTTATTTTCAATTAAATTTAATTAAATAAATATTTTATAGTTTATATATTTAAATTATAGTATAATGATGACAGTGTTGTTCAGACTTCGCAATAAACATTAAGCACGTTACTAAGTAAAGAAAAATGTTTTAAGAACTTATTTGGAAACGCGATAGACAAGTACTTTTACGTAGCCGGGGTAAATATGTGAAGGGGATTATCTCGTTTTGCGGAAAAACATTGTTGAACGTGCGTTTGATTTTTAGAAACGTTGTTCCAAATAAGCCATAAATAACTTATATTATGTTCAATCATTTTTTAAATAGTAGATGGAATTTTGTAAATTTCATCTCACAGTTTAAAGACTAAAAAACAGAGAAGAGCTGAGAAATTAGTTAGAAAGAAATCCGGCAACAAAAGACAAAGCACCTCTCATCCCATTGATTGGGATTAGCTACATGTATTGCATGATATCGCTGTCATCTATGAACAACCAAATGTTTAGTTAGATTGTTAACGAAAATGTTCCATTCAATGAGTTCATCAAGTTTTGTTTTTTGTTTTCGTTTACCCCATTTTCAAAACACTAAGCATTTTTTCAAAAGACTATGTATACTGTATGATCTAACCTTCTCACTGGCACCTCCAACAACTTGTATATGTGAATTTGAATGGAAAAGAGAATGAATTAAAAACGGTTATGTGAGCGGAATATAATTATTAGAAAAACAATAGTATCCTCATAAATATCATAGTAATTAAAAAAATAACGTCACGTTCAGCTTTTTTGTTTATTTCCTCACACGAAACAGTGTTTAGTTGAAAGAATCATAATGCACTTAAGAGACAGATAGACACGCACGGCTTGTGTAGGAATTTAGACATGTTGATAAAGATGACGTAGACAAATGGTTAAGGTTTGGCATATAAATAGCCAGTGCCTTCCAAAGTTTTTTGTTAACACACTTGCTTCTCTAAGTGTGTTCATCCTTTAATACTTTAGTTTCCCCTTTACTCACTCTCTCTCTCTATCCAGTTTTGATCATTCTGCAATTTCTTCACCAAAAAAGAAAGGAAGAGTGTATAAAGAAATTATGGCCAGTGAGACTAAGTTTGTAGGATGTTGTGGAAGGTTCCTTGAGAACTCGAAACACCACATTGCTATGATA
Organism: Vachellia pachyceras; assembly: GCA_025593235.1. NCBI lineage: Eukaryota > Viridiplantae > Streptophyta > Magnoliopsida > Fabales > Fabaceae > Vachellia > Vachellia pachyceras. The sequence continues at coordinate 9,694 of JANTPZ010093335.1, read as the reverse complement.
GCTTTGCAGTTTGGATATGCAGGCATGAATGTTATCACTAAGGTTTCACTCAACCAAGGCATGAGTCACTACGTCCTCGTCGTTTACCGGCACGCCTTCGCAACCGCCGCCATCGCTCCGTTCGCTTTCGTCTTCGAAAGGTTCGTATCATTGATCGATGTAAAATATAAAAACTCTAACAGGTCACATTAGTTCAAGAACTACACATATGTGGATGGGGTGTGTGTGTGGGACCAATACTAATTTTTGAATAGATTTTCTTAGTTCAATTTGCTCTTGCTTAAATTGTATTTACGGTTCAATGATTTTGCAGGAAAGGTCAACCAAAGATAACATTCAGAATATTCATGCAAATTTTCGTCCTTGCTCTTCTTGGGTAAGTTATTCCCTTTTGTTTTGTTTCATAAGTTATAAGATGCACCATATATTGCTATAATTGATAATTCAATTTATAAATTAACCGTTTTGTTCATATATGTATTAACCATATATATCATTTTGTTCTATTTCAACAGACCTGTGATTGATCAGAATTTCTACTATGCTGGGCTGAAATTCACCTCCCCAACCTTCTCTTGTGCAATGAGCAACGTGCTTCCCGCCATGACTTTTGTTATGGCAGTTTTATGCCGGTAACTAAATTAACTCTTATTACTATATGTATATGAAAGATCTGATTTCAACATTTGACTTAAAGGGACAGACATTCACGATATGAGGTTACAAGTTGAATTGAATCCATAACCTCTCACTCACACGAGAGTTTGCAGGTCATTGGGCCACACAACCATTGTTGTGGTGGGGCCATCACTTTGTCTTTCTCACTTTCCAATTTCTAAAGATCTAATTCCATCCCAACAAATAATTATACTTCTTCATATAATTTTTTACACCAAGAAACAAATTCTTACTATCGGATATGGGCACACAGCAAAAGAACATTCATTCAACTAGAGAAAAATAATGATATAGTGGTGAGAGCCGGGACCCACCACTTTCTCTTTCTCTCTTTTAAATCCCAACATATATAAACTGGCTAGTCATTAACTTGTTCGTATAATTCTTTTTAAAAGAAACTATTTTTTTTTTTGGTTGGGAATTAAATAGGATGGAGAAGATTAACATGAAGAAGGTGAGGTGTCAAGCAAAGGTGGTGGGAACTGTAGTGACAGTGGCTGGGGCCATGTTAATGACATTGTACAAAGGTCCTATTGTGGAGATGGTGTGGACCAAACATTATGACCACCACTCTCACACCTCACAACACAACACTTCCTCCTCCTCCTCCTCCACTTCTGACAAACAATGGTTCATTGGCTCCATTTTCCTTATCATTGCAACCTTTGCCTGGGCTTCCCTTTTTGTTTTACAAGTAAGACACCATAAACCAAATACTATTAATTTATTGCTGCTAGCTACGTACCTAGCTACTATCTAGTGATTCTCATCATGTGTATGCAGTCTACCTATATATATATATATATATTAAACTATATGCTTTGTCTTGTCTTGTGAACTTTTCTATAAGTTGGTGTCTGATGTGTGCTATTGTCTTATTTATGACTATCTGTCTGTAATTCTCTCTTTTTTCATGTAATTATATGGATGCAATTCTCATATGTATACTCAATCTAGTTATATACACTAAACTAGATATTTGTCTTGTGTATATCTGTACTTCTCTTTTTTTTTCCATATAATTTATACTTGTGTGCTTGTCATTTTATACTCAGTCTAGCTACATACACACTAAAATGTGTTTTGTGAACTTTTGTATAAATTGGTACACGGTATGTGTTGTTGTCTTATGTATGTCTGTACTTTCTCTCTCTTTTTTCATATAATTATCTATATGTACTTCTCACCTCAATCTAGCTTTATATATTAAACTATGTGTTCTATCTTGTAAACTTTCTATAAGTTGGTGGTATCTAGTGTGTATTATATGTGAATTGATGTATTAGTAATTTTGATTATTATTTTAATTATGATTATAACATTGTTTTGGAATAATTCAATGAATTGTATTGATTATTGGACAGACAAAAGCATTGGAGACGTACAAGAATCATCAGCTGAGTTTGACATCACTAATGTGCTTCGTAGGAACCCTTCAAGCAATTGTTGTTACTTTTGTGATGGAACACAATCCTTCAGTGTGGAAGATTGGCTTCGACATGAATTTGCTTGCTGCTGCCTATGCTGTAATTAATATATATTAAGCTACTCCATATAATTTTTTTCCTTCTCCTTTTATATAAGTCACAAATTGATTGAATGGTCCATAATATATAGTTTCCTCTTAAATAATTAATTAAAAATACTAATATTAATTAATTAATGTTTTAGGGGATTGTGACGTCGAGCTTATCATACTATATTCAAGGACTAGTGATTAAGAAGAAAGGCCCTGTCTTTGCCACTGCCTTTAGCCCTTTTATGATGATTATCGTGGCCATCATGGGCTCCTTCATCCTTGCTGAACAGATTTATCTCGGAGGGTAACTCTCTCTCTCTCTATATATATATATATATATTCTAAATTTTGATGAAATTATACATTTTTAATTCTATTTTTAGAAGTTTCTCAATTTTTATCAAAAATAAAACATAAAGTTCATAAACCTTTGGGTTTTCTAACTTCTACATAGATGTCACTTCTATTTTTCATTTGATAATTGGGTCAAATTCAAATGTTGTCGAATCTAACTGAAGGTAACCCTTGTGTTATTAATTTATTTTTTTTCACTATCATATAAACTCAAACTGAAGATCTCACGTTAAATACACCTTCTATTGGCCAAATTTAGAAGCTATGAATAGCTTTTTTTTTTCTTTTGATTGGCACAAATATTATCCTATTAATAATTGTAAAACAACATAAAAGTTTGTGTTATTGCATTAGAACTCGGTGGGATTTTATTTTATTTAAAAAAATTAAAGAGCCTATTTTTGTCTGGGCCTATTATTAATGAAGAATATTAATTCACTTTTGTATGGATGCAGTGTGATTGGGAGCATCTTAATAGTTATTGGATTGTACTCTGTCTTATGGGGCAAGCATAAAGAAAGAGTGGAAAGCAAAGTGGCTGAAGCAGAAGATATAGCCTTACCAATGAAGGCCTCCCAAGTTGATGCAAATCATATCCATAATAATAATATTAATAATTATGCATCTGATGGGAAACAATTAATTAATGAAGCAAAATCAGAGAAAGCAGAAGAATCCATCAACAACAATAACTCTGTTCTCATTAGCATGCCTCACAGTGCAAACCAAGAGCCAAAAGCTTAATTAATCAAGCCACTTGGAATAATATCATCAACAGAGATTATATTTTGAGGTTTTTAGGGTTTTTATTGGAACTTTTTCATAATTATTTAAGAGGTCTTGTTGTTTGATGTATTATCTATGTATCTGTATAATTTTGAGTTAAACAAACTTTCAGCTGGTTATATCATCAATTTATAAAAGCAGAAACGTGTTTCTATCTCCTTTTCTTTTTGTTTTTTTCTTTGTCCGTATTGCTTATGCTTAATTAGTAATTTTATTTTGGTTTATATTTTTGTTTGTGGAAGAATAATATACTTAAGCTGACTTCTGATTCAGAATCCACTGAGGCTGAACACACACACACACACACACAAAAGAAAATTAAAGTGGGTTCTTTTGGCTTAATTGAAAGCCATTGGTAGCGCGTAGCTTGGAAACTTTAGTGCAGAATGAAATGGTTTTTTAATGAGAATTTCTTTGCAGTTTGAATAAAAATAGAGTAATCGTTTATTAAAAAAACTAACCAAATGAATATGTTTAAAAATATGAAGTTAAAAGAATCAACTTTTATAGTAAGGTCAAAACTACGCCAACATTGAAAATTCTTACTACGTTAGCCAAATTAGAAATTTACTTGGTTTAGATTTTTGGTTCAGTTGAGTTATGAAAAATAGGTATTTTGATGTTGAAAACCCCCAGTGTGAAATTTAGGGAGTTGACTTGATTGGAGTAATTTGAATTGGAAATTGGTTTAGATGAGTTATCTAACCTATTTGATATATTGAGGTTAATGTTGAAACTATTGAATTGAGATTTCTCAATATCTCTCATCAAGAGGTAAGAAGATATATATTTCATAACGAAAGAGATGAATTTCATCTTGACCACTTACTTTCATTCGTGTGGATCTCATTATAATCATTTATAATCTTTATGATCACTTGGTTAAAAATACTTTTAATCATATCAAAATATAATGTTCTTCATGTTGGAATCTATGTGTCTAAGTCTATATGACACAGCTATTAAAAAAAGATACGCTTATGACCTAGGCTATGCAGCTGTTGGTCTATCACATTGGTATTTAACAAGTGTCTATTATTCTGATCTGTATCTCCATATATGATCATGAATCAAAGCATTCTTAATTCATTATGCTGAATAATTTAATAATGAAATATTGAATCATTTGAGGGAATATACTTTGTCCACCATTTGAAGAGCATGCATGTGATGCTTCATTCCACTATTTAGTAACAGTGTTAGAATTTAATATTCCATTGTGAGTATTATGTGATTTCCTCTATCTGATCTTTGCTTCTTTTGATACTTCCATTACATTCTTCATTATTGGATTTGTGATGGTGCTTTGTATTGTCCATTACACATCATTACCATTTATTCTGGTTCTGCTTCACACAGAGTAATAAATTTTCAGAAATTACATGCTTAACATACATAAATAAAATTTAAGGGTAGTTAAAAAGAAAAGATGATGTAGGATGGAGAAGAGGAAAGGAGAAAAGTGAGAGGAAGAGAGATTAAAGAGGAGGGATGACAGTAAAGAGGAGGGAACGGAGAAAGAAGAGACTTAAAGGAAGAGGAAATTCAATATTCAAATCATAAGGCATACAGAGAAAATGAGTTGAGGTGATATTCATGTTAACACCGCAGCTGCAAAACAACAATTCGTTAGCGGAAAACAATTATCCGAGTCGTGTATGAGAACACCGTCCTAAAGAGTTATTCCGCCACAAGACGGCAACTCCCCAGGATTAAACGGATCCTTCTCGCTAGAGCAAGGGAGCAGAACATTAGGAAGATAAAACAGAAGCTCAGAGATCAAGGAGGAAGAGAGGAGAGGAAGCTTCGGAATTGGCCGATAGCTTGGTGCACTGAGCTCCTCGATAGAGCTCGGTATATATAGGCGCTAAAGCATGTGAACATTGGATACCTCATAATCACAATTAAACCCCGATTAATGGCTGGCAGACAACGGCATTATGTGAGATAAAGTTTTAGAACGTTGGCAGCCATTAAATATCAAAATGGTCTGGACAGGTCATAATGCGGAGACAGCAAAGTCATGTTCAAACAAGTCTGGAAACGTTTGAGATTAAACCGATAAATGTAGGAGGCATAAAATCTGGGATTAAAACCTGATAGGTTCCAACATTTTGAATTTAAAGGCTTCGAGTTTCAAACTCTAAAAAAAACCCAAGGTTTCTGGTAAGCAAAATATTTCATAGAATTAGTTTGTAAAATTTTCAAAATGAAAAACTTTAAAAAGTGTTCAGCACCTATCTAATTCCCGCGCACCGGGGGGTGGGGGGATCGCTAGTTTTCAACTGCGTTATCCCATTTCTACTCATTCTTGTGCGTGTGAGGCCCACCTCCTCTATTGGCCCTTTTACTAGCCCACAATCACTCCTTGATATATACACTCAAGCACTCATTAACTAGAGCAATGTGGGACTTGGGTTTTCTCTTTTAACACACTCTTTTCTAACAATTTATAAGTCTCAACCTAATCCTATATATTAATAACAGAACATTCTAAAAATCTAAAATCAAGTGCAAATCACAATTAACAATAAAATCTAACAATCAATCAACATTAACCCAAATATTTCTTAATAAAGATAAATATCTTAAATGTATATAAAAATAATCATCCATTATTTCATATTGCATCAAAAGGTCTCATTTCAATCCATTCATCTAAAATCCTATGGTAAATTTATGCATACCCCTTTTCAAAAATAGTTGTCATTAAAAGCTCATATTTATTCAATTACACAACTTAAAAAAAAGTCACTTATATTGTATATAATAGCGTTTTGAAAAATTAAATCATCAAAAGGTTCATATATAAGTTACTTGATTAATTTTATATATTTTTTGAGAAGTTACAATTATTTTTTTAGGAAAATATATTATGTTTTTAATTTAAAAGATAAAAATACCCTTTTATTTTCTTGACAAATTTTTAAACCCTTAATTATGATTTAAACCTGGGTATATTTCACATTATGTTCATGTGTTTCTACACTTAATTTTAGGCTTTCAAAACTTGTTTTGAGTTAATTTGGGCATATTTGATACGCATGTGTTAAATGGTAAGATTGGCAAACTGGGAATTTTCTTGCTTCATCATTTCATATTTTTTGTGGTTTTAATTGTCAATTATAAGATTTTCCCCATATTTTATTTTCATGCTTAGGTGACGAGGGCTAAGAATGTAAATTAATTAGCATAAAAAAAAAATTTGACACGTGGCACCATCTAAATAGCCTATGGGAACACATGTATATAAAATTCATCAGTCCCATGGGCTGAGCAACCTACAAGGAAAGAGACAGAAGGGGGGGTTAAGGGGCACAAAGGGAATTTCATTTATTCCAATTTATTTATTCTATTTATGTTAACTAGAGTGTACTCACCGCGCGATGCACGGAAAGATTTCACTTCATGATAGTTAAAAAAGATATAACATCCTCATTTACCGTCAATACAATGTATCAACACAATAAAATTAACATTTAATGGAGTAACAAAAAAATGTTAACATTTAATGTCTGCATTAAATTTATCCAAAGGGTAGGTTGAATGGTATCACCAGTGTTCTTGGCCATTTCTTTATGTGCAATCAATCTCAGTGCCTTCTCCGTGAAATGAAGCTTAACCTGAATCATAAAGGTAGAGAAATTCATTTATACCAAGCTATAATCATGAGGAGATCAAAAGCAATTGTTTAATGGCTGAGATCGATAAGAGATACTTACATTGTTCATTCCAATTAATTTCTTGTACTACTTACCAAGAGCATTCTTTGGTTCTGTTTGGACCTGTAAGGCCAAATGACATTTTTATAAATATAATCAACAGATATAGGTACAAAATCTAGAAACATTCCACATGAAAGAAATGCAAACTCTAAGCCAACATAAACACCTTGCTGCATGAGGCAAACTTGATAACACCCTCTGAAAACTACACAAGAACAGAGGACCACAGAAACTGATACTAAAATGCATTTATCACCTTAAATAAAGTGAGTTACATGATACATCAACCAAACTGATATAGACTTCAAAAAGAACATTAAAAACTACTAATATGGATGCCTAGAAGAGTTGCAACGCTGCAACAAACCCACAATGCCTACAGACAAATAGAATTCTCCGATATTTCATTTCTCAAAGTTTTTGTCTTCTCCCATTACTTTACGCTTTTAAGTACTTCCCAATAACCCCTATAAAAGATCATTGATATTGAAAAGAGATATAATCAAAGAAAGCCAATGCCTTTAAACATTTAAGAGTCCATAAAGACATCATATATAAGTTATTGTCAAATGAGACAAATCAACGGAATAATAATCATCGCTGCAACCATGCAAGCAGAATTAATACCGAGAGCACTTATAATGTTTTAGAGAAAATATAAAAAGCTTTGATCATATGATAACAAATATAGTTTTCAAAAATAAAGAAATACCTGCACAAGTTGATCTTCTGTCAAGGCGGATAAATTAACTAAGATTGGAAACCGTCCAATAAACTCAGGTATGAGACCATATGCAATAAGATCAGAACTTTCCACCTGAAAATGGCCAATGCCAATTTTACTGCATGAAATGTGAGCCTTAAGTACTTCAAATATTTATTTACCAAATCAGGATAACCAAAATAAGTTAATGACATTCTTAATCCTTACCGCCTCAAGTAATGCTGAGGTTACTTCAACAGTTATTACTCTATTGGTTCTCATATTTGCACGAAGGAGCTCCAAAGCCAATTGAAGAATCTTGTCGTCTGGTTTATTTCACATATACCTTAAGTTTTAAAAAAATATTCTGACAGAAACCAAGACATACTCCAAAAAAATATGGAACATATATTCTTGGCAATGCTTGGGCAAAAATATTTACCTCTCCGACACTGTTTTGTCAAGATCAACGAATGCTCCACCACATATAAAAAGAATATCCTTCGTGTCAATCTACATGTAAAAATAACGCTCTTAAAAATGAGGTGCTACATGTTTTGGAGCACCTAATGCTCTAAAACACCATGATGGATGGATTTGATTTCAGGCTAAAACACCGTGATTTTAGGACTGTGGTGTTTCACGCGATGCTCAAGAACCAAACATCTATATCGAGACCACTATACATAAATTTGGCAAAAACAAAAAAGAAAGTCAACAGCTTATACAGATATCCGAGTGAAGCTCAATCGAAAGTAGATCTTAATTCATCCTGCTTACAAGTAGCCAAGGGACAGCCAATTGGCTCGCATCTTTCTCAAATCATCTTTACGTTTTAGGACCTTGTTATTCTCAACGATCTTAGCAGTGTCAGCTAACAGGTTCCTCTCTGCAACACTAGCGCATAAAATCAAACTCTGGAAAGAGGAGAAAGGAAGGGGAGAAAGAAGAAAGAAATTTCATCTTTATTATTTTGCTTTGCTTGCTTTCTAGGAAAATGACAGAAAACCTGAGGTTGCGAAAATTTCGGTACAATCTAGGGCTGTAGATTCTGCGATTTCATCTCAAAACCGTAAGGGATACGCAGGATGAGTTAGCGACATTTACCTTCGGCAAGTCGGCGGCATCACTGAATGATCCGGCGAGGGTGAGCTCGTCGACTCTCCGAATCACACAGCTCAGGAAAAGGGTCAGCGAGGGTTTTGCCATTTGAAATGGAAGAGAGACTTGATTAACGAAGCATAAAATACCTCTACATAGAAAGATGGCATTTGTAATGGAATAGAGACCACTGGTGGTATGAAATCCAGGGAGGAGAGACGGCGAGAGAAGAAGACATGGGACGGTGAGCGCTGAGAGTATGAAGAGAGAGTGAGAAATGAGATCTGAGAGAGCTGAGAGCTGAGACGCACGCGGAGGTAAATTGACGAGTATCACATTTAAATTCAAAACTTGAAATGTAAACAGAAAATAAATAAATGGAGGGAAAGGAAAGAAATAGAGACAAAAAAGTGACAGCCTTTCTCCATGGTCAGAACAAACGTGACTCAAGCAAGCTTTAATGCCCAACTCGCATGCAGTCCAACAACGTTTATGAACAGTAAATTGTGTTTAGAGCCGTGAGGAAGCCGTGTAAAGTTGATGGCTTGGTGGAAGAGATTTAGGGTTGGTTTGGTTCAAAACCTAGGTTTGAAACCTAGGTTTTCTCTTTCATACTCACTTTTTACTACTCTTTTTTACTTTCCTCTTTCTTACTTTTTCTCTCTTTCTCTTTCTTACTTTCCTCTTTCATACCCACTTTTTCTTACTTTTCTACCTCGAAATCTGTAAAAGCTATAACTTCCCAAACATAAATCACATTTCAAAACCTAGGTTTTACCTCGGAATCTGTGAAACCTAGGTTTCAAACTTAGCATCCAAACCAGCCCT
>JANTPZ010093334.1:0-14860 GCA_025593235.1 Vachellia pachyceras | reverse complement strand
TGGAAATGGAAATGGAATTCAAAATAGATAGAAATGAATTCCATGATATAATCAATAAAATTGTATTCAATTCCATGGAATTGATTTTTTTGACTTTTCATTTTTTCTATATTTAAACCCATTTCCATTTCCATCTCCATCTCCACCAAAATCAATTCCAGAATACCAAACGAGCCATTAATTGCCGCTCTATTTTTATTTATAAGGCATTTGCAACATGTTTCATATAAATAAAAAATGATTTAAACTTCATTAACTTTATCTTAAAATTTAACTTTTCTAACTTTATCTTTATCCAATACTGACCTTATTTATAAGTCATTGTTTGGATGTAAGGTTGAAAATAACTTTTACATATTCTGAGGTAAAACTTAGGTTTTGGAGAATAGATTTTGGAAAATAACTTTTATAGATTTTGAGGCAAAACCTAGGTTTTGAAAAGTGATTTATGTTGGGAAGTTATTAACTTTTACGGATTCTGAGGAAAAAAGTGGGTATGAAAGAGGAAAGTGGGAAAGAGAAAGAAAAAAAAGTAGGAAAGGGGAAAAAGGAAAAAGTAGGAAAGAAAAAACATATGTTTCAAAACCTAAGTTTCAAACTGAGGTTTTGTAACCAAAATCTTTTTGCTTGGACAAAACCTCAATTTTGAAGTAAAACCTAGGTTTTGAAACCAAACCTAGGTTTTAGAATTGGTTGCCAAACAAACCCTAAGTAAACCCTAAAACCTTATCAATTTAAAAACAAGGTATATGCATCCTCTTGTTCCAATTACAAGGGAGAAAGATTTCATTAAATTTGTTTGAAAATAAAAAAAAATCAGAATTTACCCATATTTAAAACCATAAATTACATCTTTCGAAACAAAAAAAAAATGAAAATTGTTTCAAACATTTAAAAAAGGATTAGGGACAGTTTTACAAAATGTAGTTAACAACTTGTTTAATAAATTATAACAAGTACTTCTAAATTTTTCTTGAAAAAAGTGCCTCAATTGGATTAGTATAGGCAGTTCTAAATTTTTCTAATAAGCACTCCTTTGGTCCTATTTATAAGGAAGAAAGAAAAAAATTATTCAAATATATTTACAAGTTGCTTCATTTAATTGTTTATATGAACGTACAATTTTACTTTTCATTTTTATGTGTTAACTTTGCTTTCATATATTATAGCAAATATCAAATATGAATAAAGTTGGAAAGTTACAGAATTTTAAGGGAAGTTAGCGAGATTTAACATTTCTCTTGATCCGTGTGAAATATGTTGAAAATAATTTATAAATAAGATCAAGGGGTAATGAATACAAAACTGATTGCAACCATAAGGCACGCATTAATCGCATACCTTTGCCATTAAACCTATTAAATATAATTCTATGAATGTAACAAATCATTCTGACCACACATAATAAATTTTCCTAATTTCCCGTGATGGTTAGTCATATAAGAAGGAAGGTATGCAGAGTGAACTTGCTGCATCAACTAAGAAGATCACCAGATATGGCCACAAGTATCAAATTTCTGATTCTGATATTATTAGTCATAGCTCCTGCAATGTTAAAAGCTGAAGGTGATGATGAGGCGCCCCTTTTCGAAAGAACGGTATTTATTTATAATAAATTACCGAAGAATCAGATTCTACATCTTCATTGCAAAGATAAGCATCATGATCTTGGAGAGCGATCTTTAGAATATAATCAAAGGTTTAAATTCACTTTCCTCGAATTACCTTTTATGCGTAAATTGTATTTTTGCAGTTTTTGGTGGCCATCATCTCAACTTCATCACTTTGACATATACGTAGAGAAACGAGATGATTGTGATGTGTGTACTTGGGAGATATATGAGCACGGTCCTTGTCGCTTAAGTGGTCAGTGCTTTGCTTGGAATTCTCAACCACAATCAAGACTTGCTCCTTTTGGTCTTGTTCAATCCAATAATAATAACATTTCTAGGTTTCATCATCTTTGATTATTTTTTGATGAAATCATCTCTGATTGTCAATGTAATAAGCTTTATCGTGGCTAAAGGAAATGATATGTATCCATATTTACCGAATCCAAGAATAAAACCATTGATATGAACTAGTACTACTGGTCTTTAATACAAGAGATATTTAAGAAATTAAGGTAGATCAATAAAAGTTTATCCAATTATCATTTGTCCCATAACACATAAAATTGTGTGTTGAGATTTTGTTGCCGATATAAAAAAAAAACTTTATTGGTCAGCAATACATAAATATCTCTATAAGTGTCTTCCATGTTCAAAGGCATGCACTGATTCTAATGTTAATGATGGAGATTATCAATGTCAAAAAATGTGAACCAGTCCCTGAAAAAAAATTATGTAATTACTCATAGAGTTCTCAAAATAACTTAAATTTTAAAACTAAAAATATTGTAAAATATAACCTATATAATATAAATGAACTCATATAAAACGGTTTCTTTTTCTTTTTTTTAAATGTACATTAATGTATTCATCAACTAAGTGTGGAGCAATAAAATCTTATATAACTGGCAAAAAAATCCTATATAAATTAACTGAATTAATGTATTATACCTAGAATCCGGATCGTATTCACTTTTAGGAGTCGAAAATAAAATTAAGTCTTAGTAAATAAATGCAGGTAACCTAAACTAAAAATTAATTTGAGGAATTACAAACTAAATATTATGAATTAAACTGAAATTAAAATACTTCTTTTTTTATTTTTTAATATGAAAATGATTAAAATAAATAATGGTAACAAAAAGACAGAAATGAACCACAGTAATGAACGATGATAATAATCAATCATCCAATTCAACAACACAGACAATCATTACTTCAATAGCTATGGGTGTTAAAATAATGAATTAAGAATTATTATTAAGCTTTAATCCAACAACCGAGCCATCTCGAGTTTTCATAAAATATTTTTCAAAATTCCAACTTCCTAATTGCAGCCAGAATAGTAATGTAGAATTAAGGAGAATAAAAACCAATACTTAATCGTAACTCCTAAATTCAAAACAACACCATTAAAGCTAGCAAGAGATAATATGATATAAGATTCTAAGCGACATTAGAAAATTACAAAATATCAACTCTAAAATCAATATAGATGTCATACCATAACATTATGGTTGAAATTAAAGTTATAATCAGCCCAATATCCAATGGTTAACACTAATCCAACCACAATAATCTCCAAAATATAATCAAATTAAACAATAAAAATTATTTCAATAATCAAAAAATTATCATACAACTAGGAATTGTTAAAACATTATTGGACACAAAATTAAAGCGACCAAAAACTCCCCACTCAAGATTCAAACTCCTGTCCTTGTTGTTGAATTGAAGCTTCGTGTGCGAGAATGAGGCTGCTGGAGGTAGTGCTTTTGGGATGGATGGATTAATGCTGCTAGGCGGCGGCGTGCTTATGGAGGTGGATGTGGATGAAGCTTCTCGGTGGCGGCACCAAATGTCTCTCATGAATCACACACACACACACATCAAGGCAATCTGACCTAATAATAATAAAGGAGAATTAACCTAACAACCTCTAATAAGAAACAAAACAAAATAAAATAAATAGATTTATGAGTTTGGTCATTGTCTGCTTTTTTTAATTTATCTTTTGATCCCAATTTCTTCCAAGAATATTTTTAATTTCATGCATTTCATTAATAATAATTAATGCAATTAAACTCAATGAAAGCCAATAATAATACTAAAATCCCCTAAAATGTTACAATTACACTTGATAAAATCTAATTGATTCATTCGTACAAGAGGAGATACTTGGTGTGAACTTGCTAGATCAACTGCGAAGACGAGAGATATGGCTCCAAATATAAAATCTCATGTTCTTATATTAGCACCTCTTTGGTATAGGGAAGATGAGGAATGAAAATGAAAATTTGATAGTTTACATGCACACAAAAATTTGTTTTGCAGCAAAGTTTCAATCAACCCAAATTCCAGTTGGGAGCAAAATTTCCATTAACCGTGGGAAGGTAAGTTCCCATCCAAGATGCATGGGTGTCATCCGATTTTCAATTTGATGAAGTAAAATTCGCTGGACAATTTGCCTCTAAAAAGTGTCCTCGAAATTGTCAACTTTGCACAAGCTCAACACATCCGAGATGCTCGACACTATGTGAAAGCCTGCAGGTTACACAAGTGGGAGTTTGACGATGCAAGAGAAGGAAAGAGAATGATTGCCGGCAAGTTTTTTTTTTTGGGTGTGTCATGGGTATGTCTGTGCGTTTTGATTGAAAGGTACCACAACTTGAAAGCTTGAAGGTGTTTGTGTACCATGATCTGTGTCTTTTTTTTTTTTTTTTGTCGTGGGTGTGTACTCAACACTGTGTGAAAGCTGAGGTCACAGCTTTGCTTGCTTGAATGAGATAATCTGTACATTGTTAGATGCCTTAAAGCTTCATCTATGTTATTGCTCTGCTCTTTTTTCCCCTTCTGCTCAGCGTGTGTATCTCTCTCCATCTTTGTCTATAGATATATGTTATTAATAAGTTTAGAAGCTTCGTCTTAGTTCAGAAATAATGATCAATTGTGAATGAGTGTATATTGTCATATCCTAGATTTTTGATCTAGAAACCCAATAATAAGCTAGAATGATTTATGCTACTAAATCTAGCTGTGCAATAGCCCCGAAAAGTGCCTTGCAAGATAAATGATTTACAACGACTTAAAGGTTAAATGTCTAATCAAATGTTAATAAAAGGCCAAATAAAATAGTAAGCACTCAGTGGTAACTTTGTATATCTAATGTCTCGGATTTGGGAAAATGAGTAATTTCACAAAAAATTACTGGTGCGCAAGGACAATTTAGAAAATCATGCCTGGACTTTCAAGAAAATTCCCAGAGATAGGAAATATTTAGGAGGAATTTATTGGATATGTGATCTATAATAAAAAAATAGTTGAAATATTTTTATTGAAGAGAGCAAGTAAAACATGACAGTCTGGTAAATATTGGTCATAGAAACAAACCCGGCCAATACCAATTTTAAGGCATGCATTAATTGCATCTATTTACATTAATACTATTAAAGAGAATTAATAATTGGATAAATGTAACAAATGATTCTCACCTTTTGTAATAAATTTTGCACAGTTGATTTCAACGGATCAACTCAGGAATGGTCGTATAAAAAAAGAGAGGTTTTATGGTGTGAATTTGCTTGCATCAACTAAAAAGGCAAGATTTAGATGGCGACAACTACAATTATGAAATCTCAGATTCTGATGTTAATGATAGCTGTTGCAATGTTGAAAGCTGAAGATGATGGTGGTAACTCTGCCATTTTCCAAAGAACAGTACAAATGCGTAATAAATTACAGAAGCATCACTACCTAACTTTCCATTGCAAAGATGAGCATCATGATCTAAATGCCTTTGACACAGAAAAAGGTATTATACTATCTTCTCCGTCTAAAAGTCTTCAGTATATCTAAACAATGGATTAGTTTGAAATTTGTTTTTTCTGTTACCTCTGTATGTGCTAATCCCAATAGTAACTTATAATAAAGATTAAAAAGTTTCTTTTCTATCTACCTTATAAATAAAACTAGAAGAGTAATATATACTACCACACTAAAATGGGATCTGGTTAGAGTGCTCATTACTTTGATAAGCTCTCCCAACCCATTAGATCTGATCCAATATAAATGGTCCAAATTTGATTTTTTATTTGTTATTTCTATGAAAAATATATTTTAATAGGTATAAAACCTAAAACAAAATTAATCTCTTAACTATCTATTTTCATACAATGATTTTTTTAATTAAAAATTGATAGTTTTAAAAAATCATATATGGACCATCCAAAATCAGCTCTTGACGATTTAGATCTAATAAGTTGGGGATTTCATCAAAGTGATGCTGACCTAACCAGATCCAATAAAATGTGTGGAATAAAGCATGAAGCCAAGAAAATTTCGTAGCACTGTCGCAACCCAAAGTTGCTTGGATAAACAAAAGGCGTAAAAGAAAGAGACAACCTCTTTTGAAAATGGCAATGAAACATCATTAAAAGTAAACAAAAAATGTTGATAACTGATTAAGAAAACAAGGAAGTTTCAAACTTTGAAAAACAAAAAAACACTCTCACACCCACGCAAACAAATTATTAGAATAATTCTAGCTTGGGTTCGGTTGATTGGTACAAGGGAAGCAGAGTGTGGGTAAAAACTAAGATGGAGAGAAAAGGGAAAATATGCATGAAAATGGGATGTGGACTTGCTAACCTCTAGGATCACGTATTATTTCAATTCCCTGAGTTTTTTGTGGCTTTTTATTGATTCGTGCATATTTTGGCTTTATCCTTGTTAACTATGGGTTTATAGAGTTTAATCTTTTCCAAGGTATATTTTAGTAGAAGAATTAGACATAAGCCATTTCGAAATGCTTTGAAAGCATTTAAAGATAAAAGTTGATTGAGAAATACATTATGAAAATCAAATATGAACAAATTGGGCATGAACCATAGGCAGATCTCTTCACTTGCGATATTAAAAAAAAACTCATTTTTTCAAAAGCAAAGTGAGCTTCAGTACACTATATTTTGGTTGCATCCTAACTAAAATAGAGGAGAAATGAGCAACAAAGCACTGCTACAACTTGGCTACAACCCAATTTTAGTTGCAACCCAATTCAAATGGAGGCAAACTTTGTCACGGTTCAAAACAGTTTCCTCATAGCATAGTCACTGCTAACAAACTGCATGTCACATCCCAATTTTTTATTTAAGGATTTAATTATCATTGAGAAATAATTATTTATTTAAAAGATTTAATTGTTATTTGGAAATAATACTTATGTTGAACATAATTTGTTAGGTAATCATTCGAATAAAACAAAATTTATCCTAAGTGATCCATATGAATTAAAGAAATTATAAACAATAAAAAAAGTGATTTTGGTAAAAAAAAGGAAAGAAAATAACAAAACATAACACACACACATATATATATTTGTGTGTGTGTGTGCACGATGCCTTCATTATTTGTCTATATGTATAAAAAAAGAAAGAAAGCAAGCGTGGGTCAAAGGCATCACATGAGGGGTATTTAAATACCCCTCACGAGATTTGTAGCCATTAGGTTGCATTCATTCTCTCCTTTTTCCTTTTTTTCTTACGGTGCGGTTGCATCCCTAAAGTATAGAATTTTATCTTGGGATCAACTAGATAATCAAAACTACTTCTTTTTAATTAACTTCCTTTATAAAAGATTTCTAAATAATTTTCTCGTTCTAATGGTAGTAATATCATACTAATCAGATGAAAATTTAGGATTAGGGTTTGATATAAAGATTGATGACTATGGATTTTAAATGAATATTCCAAGAACTTAAACGTGGATAGTCAAGTTGATTATTTAATTTAGTATGTTAAATTTGTATCTACATTATTGTGTAGATTAACTTGATTGTGGTTGGTTTTTTATGGTTTGAGCTTACAAGTATCTTGAATTTGAGCTAACCATGGTTAATTCATTTTATATGCTTGCATAGATTGTAAGGTATTTTCGGTACATTAGTTATATATTACGAATCTTATCTCTATTTTTATATGTTAAATTTAATAAAGTGGGAAGCATTTTCTTTATATATATATAAAAGGATATATTTTGTTTAGAGATATGTAGGATGAACTATTCATAATTTATCTTTATCTGTAACATATTGTGAATTTATGCATTTGTGGGGAATTGACATATTAGATGGTATGAAAGTAGTTGAATGATCTTGTGATGATGGGACTTGTGTAATGTATTGTGAATGTATCCGCGGTTGCCCTACTACTGATCATAGTGGTTGGCTGTATTGTGACTCAGACCCAATGGAGAGTCGGCCTAGACCTAGGTGGAGGCTAGATTTTATTGTGACTTACACTCAGGTGGGGAGTCGGCCTAGACCCAGGAGGGAGTCATGCTTTATTGTGACTCACACTCAAGTGTGGAGTCAGCCTAGACCCAGGTGGGAGGCCAGGAGTGATATGGAGGAGTAGGATGGAGGGATCACTTGTGCCTTCTGATTGTATTGAATGGAAAACCTTGATTTTCTCTGAATATTGTATATCCGTACTGCTTCACTGACTTATAATCCTGTATTGTATATTCTATGAATTGATTGTTGGTTATTGAGACTTTATGTCTCACCCTATCGATATTTATTTTTTTAGGAGAGGAACTTAGTAATTCGAGGTGTGAAGGGAAGGAGCAACAGTTTGATAGTAGCTATCACTGTAGGCTTAATAGTTAAGCTATTTTAAGGAAAAATGTATATTGTCAAACTTATAGGGCTTGCATCATTTGATTCTTCTTTTATGATTATGTTGTGAAATTAGACCCATTAATAAATTGTCTTGTAATATGTGTGAGATATTAAGTATTGATTTGAGGAATATATCTGGATATATATGGTTAATGGGATTATTAATAATTGTTTCAATTTTTGTGACTTCTGATGATGACTTGTGGTTGAGTTTTGTGCCCTGAGTCAAAATGATATTGTGAATTGTGAATGGTTTGTGGGCTAGGTGTCTCACCCATAACTTTTATGTCCTGGAACTTGAGGATTTAACCATTAATTGTTTTTAAATGTTTGAACTATTTGGAATTACAAATAGTATCAAAAGGGATTAAAATGGTATCAGAAGAAATTACAAATGACACCATTAAATGTGAATGTATTGTGGTTAATTGGTTTAGGGGATTGCACTGCACAACACGAGTAAATCTGAAAAATCGAGTGTTTCTAGGGTTTTAAGGGAAAAAATCATACAAGGTCACCATTATGGAATTCTTGGGAACATTTTGGAGCTTGGAGCTACTACAGTTTGGTTCCTCAAATGGAGATTGAGCAAGGAGTTTTTCGAAAAGATTTGAGCTTCTCCTCTTTGTTTTATTCTCCATCTTCGATTCCTTTATTATGTTCCATGATTGTGCTGGTTCAAATATATTTTCTCATGGGTTTTGCGTAGATAAAGCTTTGATTATAGGGTTATTTTGAATTCTTCTACAAATTAAATGCTCCTTTCCCCTTTATATTTGTGATTAACGAAATGATTATGTTGATTTTACTCAATGCTTAATGCTTCTTCACTACCAGAAAAATGTCATTTAACGATGGAAAAATCCATCGTTAAATGACTATTTTCCATCAGAAAATTTTCATTTAGCGACAGAAAATATTAGCAACCCTCATTTTAGCGATAGATTTTCCATCGCTGAATAGTATTTTTCTGGTAGTGTTATTGATTGGCCACCAATAATATTGTTGGTTGGTGCTTGAAAGACTTGAATGCGTAACTTGAGTTTAATTGTGTGAGAACTTGAAATTTGTTGGTTCAATGGATGGTTTTGTTAATGAGAGATATGTACTCATTAATCTCACATAGTTATAATAAGGTTTGCAATGAAAATTAGGGTTTAATTTAATAATTAAGAGAAAATTAAACTAAAATCAATTTGGAGATTTGAAAGAGAGCTTATAGGAAAATTATGGAGCAAATATAGTGGGGAGTTGAATGAGGGCTCTCAAAATTCCAGAGGATAAATAATCCCAGGTCGCATATCATATCCTACAAGTGACTTTTTTTGTGAACCGAAAGGAGTATACCTAAGGTGATTAAAGAAGCTCTATAAACTTAAATAAATTACCAATACCAATTAATCACTACTGCAAGAAACACATACAACATCAGTCAAATAGGGCATTTAACGTTGGATAACAAAGGGACATGCAATCGAGTGACATTGTTTCTCTATCCATTAGACAACT
The DNA here is from genome assembly GCA_025593235.1 of Vachellia pachyceras. NCBI lineage: Eukaryota > Viridiplantae > Streptophyta > Magnoliopsida > Fabales > Fabaceae > Vachellia > Vachellia pachyceras. The sequence goes on along the minus strand of JANTPZ010093334.1, from coordinate 5,065 downwards.
GTTATTTATGTGAAGTTATAGGAAAAGATATACAGTCGGTTATGACTGTACAAAGACCGGGTTGGACCAGGTTAAATACTAGCCCAGAGTCTAGTTTGGAAGAAGGATCAAGTTACTATTTATGGTTCGAAAACTAGTCCAGTCTGATCAAGCTCAAGACCAAGACCAAGTAGGACTTGGTCCATCAGGTTACTAAACTAGTACAGGTTCCTTTGCTTTTTTTTTTTTCTCTTTTAATAAAGCTATTGGGTAAAACACACAATGAAAAGCACTCAGTAGCACAACACAAAACCCATGCTTAGAAAGAAAGGAAAAGAGGCATAACTGCATACGAAAAAGAAAAGTGAGAGAGACAGGGCTTTTCAGATGAAAAAAAAAATAGAAAGATAAAGGGCTAGAAAAAATATATATTTTAAAAAATGTAGATACTGGATCAAACCAGACCATCTGGTCTGAAGTGTCATCCCGAAACCCAGTGTGACCCGATTACATGGTTGGTCTGGTCCAATCCCCTTTTTTTAGGCTACTTTTTTCCAGGCTAGATTGGGTTTCCTCTAGTTAGACCGGATTTACCTGGACTGGGTATTTTTTAACAACCCTACCATTGGTCATAAAAAAACTGACCTAAAATGCTGATAATAAAACTTAAAATGTAAACTGACGTTAGATAGTAAACTTTCATGGCTTCATGTTTCATTCAACACTTTGACTTTGACTTACGGTGTGCTACGTTATACTGCCCTTCGTTAATGCCTTTCATTAATATGCATGCATCTCATCATATTCATTATCATTATGGTACTTAATAAAGTAATAAATGAATTGTCTTAATTATGATGCTGCTCATTAATGACATTCAGATAAATGGGTGAATTACTCAATTACTACTCTATTTCTATTTATAAATTATTTACAAAATATTTCATATAAATAAAAAATGATTTAAACTTCGTTAACTTTGCCTTAAAATTCAGCAACTTTTCTAACTTTATCCTTGTCTAATACTTCTATGACCTTATTTATAGGTCACTTTTAGTATGTCTCACATAAATTAAGGAAACCTTAAAACCTTATTAATTAAAAAAACAAGGCATATATCATCTTGTTCCTATTAAAAGGGAGAAAATTTTCATTAAATTTGTTTGAAAATAAAAAAATTGAAAATTTCCCATATATTCAAAACATAAATTATATCTTTAGAAACAAAAAAATGAAAATTGTTTCAAACATTAAAAAAGGATTAGTCTTTCAAAATGTAATTAATACCTCATTTAATAACTTATAACAAGTACTTTTAAATTTTTCTTTATAAAAGTGTCTCAATGGGATTATTATAGGCAGTTCTGAATTTTTCTAATAAGCATTCATTTAGTCTTATTTATAGAGAAGAAAGAAAAGATTTTATTCAATCATATTTATAAGTTGTTTCATTTAATTGTTCATGTGAATGAACAATTATACCTTTCTTTTATTATGTGTTAATTTTACTCTCATATATTATAACAAATATTAAATATGGATAAAATTGAAAAGTTGAAGAATTTTAAGGGAACTTAATTAGATTTGACGTTTTTCTTTATCCGTGTGAAATATGATACAAAACTGATAGCAACCGTAAGGCATGCATTAATTGCATACCTTTACCATTAATCCTATTAAAGATAATTCTATGAAAGGGTAATAAATCATTCTGACCATATATAATAAATTTTCCTAATTTCCAGTGATGGTTAGTCATATAAGAAGGGAGGTACGTGGTGTGAACTTGCTGCGTCAACTAAGAAGATCACAAGATATGGCTACAAGTATCAAATTTCTGATTCTGATATTATTGGTCATAGCCCCTGCAATGTTAAAAGCTGAAGGTGATGATGAGCTGCCCCTTTTCGAAAGAACAGTACAGATTATTAATAAATTACCGAAGAATCAGAATCTACATTTTCATTGCAAAGATAAGCATCATGATCTTGGAGGCGATATTTAGTATATGATCAAATGTTTCAATTCAGTTTCACCATAATACCTTTTCTGCGTAACACATTGTTTTTTTGCAGTTTTTGGTGGTCATCATCTCAACTTCATCACTTTGACATTTACGTAGAGAAACGAGATGATTGTGATGTGTGTACTTGGGAGATATATGAGCATGGTCCTTGTCTCATATATTGTGGATGCTTTGCTTGGAATTCTCAACCACATGCAAGACTTGCTCCTTTTGGTCCTGTTAATTCCAATAATAATACCAGCTTTTCTAGTTTTCGTCATCACTGATTTTTTTTTTTGATGAAATAGTTTCTGATTGTCAATGTTATAAGCTTTATCGCCGCCAATGGAAATGATATCTTTCCATATTTATCGAATCCAAAAGTAAAGCCATTGATATGAACTAGTACTTCTAGATTTTAATACAAGAGATACTTGACAAATTTAGATAGATCAATAAAAGTTGATCCAATTATCAGTTGACCTGTAACACATAAAGTTGTGTTCATAGATTTTGATGCCGATATAAAAACTTTGTTGGTAGACAATATGTAAATATCGCTTCAAGCGTTTTCCATGTTCAAAGGCATGCCCTGATCAAAAAAATTAAGGATGGAGATTATCAAGTTCAGAAAATGTGAAGCAGTCTCTAAAAACAAATTATTATGTAATTACTCAGAGTTCTCATAATAACTTCAATGAAACTTAAAATAATGTAAAATATAACCTATATAATATAAATGACCTCATATAAAAATGTTTCTTTTTTTTTTTGAAAATGTACATTATTGTACTCATAACTAAGTGTGAAGCAATAAAATCTTATATAACTGGCAAAAAATCCTACATAATATAATTAATATAGACAAATCTTAACTCCTAAGCATGACTGAAAATTCAAATATCAACACTAAATTACTGATCAAGACTTTTTATAGACTATAATACATAGGCCTATTTGCATTGGTGTTCAAAAATCGCATTACCACAAGTTGAGAGATAAAAACCCCTCTCACAAATTTATCTTGTAGATCATGAATTATATTGAAAATGTAGCTTATACCGATAATTAAAATTGACCCAATGCGAGCCAGGATTAAGTTAATTGGTATAAGTGAAGAAAAGAAAATTGGTGTAAGATAAGTCGAATGTGGGTAATAACTAAGAATGTAAATTTTAATATGTATCATCTCCACTTTCTATTATAGAAAAATTTTCAAAAGTAATATGCAATCTTTATTATAAACCATCAAGGGGAGTATTAATTATATTTTTCTAGGATTGCACCTAGTTAAAGATTCATGTAATTTCCCTTTTTTCCACTTGTCAATATGCAATTCATCACAGCTTTATGTATGGGTAAAATTGCATTTTTTTTTTTTGTATCCATAAACAATTTAATTGTTAACCCACCTCTCCTTAATTTTGGTGAAGTAGTTGAATTTGTTAATAGATCAGATGAAAGGAAGTTACAAAATAATTATTTACAAGACTAAAAACATAAATAATTATTACCTGGACTTTTTTATTACAAGACTAAAAACATCAATAATTATTACCTGGACGTTTTTTATTTGTATACATTCCCCTATTAATATATTTATCATTCATTTCGAAGTATGTATTTTGCCTTTATCAACTAAATGCATATACAACGTTAGACAGAGATAGAGAGAACAAATGATAATGAACATAAATATAGGATACGGACCGCACACGTATTACAAGGCATTTTTAGCTTTGCCATAAGAACCAATGGCCTGTTTGGTTCCATTATAAGAAATGAGATTCTACTTATTCAAATGTTTTATTGGTACACTAAAGTAATCTAATATAATCCCGATTATAATGGATTACAATAAATTAGGTAATCTCCATTTCATATATTTAATTATATAATCCGGATTTCATATTGCAACAAATTAGGTAAGCTCCATTTCATATATTTAATTATATAATCCGGATTGTAGCTTGTATGAATTAACATATGGACATTTTTATATTTCATAAATCAACATTACATATTCTTTTTAGTCTTGATATAATTAAAAAGAGTATGTCATTTTTTTAATTTTTTTATAGATAACATATGGATTTTATAATTTATTGATAACATACAAAGCATATATTATATAATCATCATTCATTTCATGACATTTCCATCCATTACAACTTTATTACATTCCTATAAATTCCATCAACCAAACGGCTAAAAGAACAGGTGATTAAGCGGTTGGTTTTGTATGAAAATAAAATAAATCTCGGACTTTAAACAGGCGTGGTATTGAAAAATAAATAAATATCACATTTTTTACCCCAATTAATTACATATCCCTCTCATCTCTTTTCTCCACCCATTCCATCTCATCTATTTTCCTAGTCATCCTCTTCGTAAATAAAGTTATATTTGAAAAAAAATAAATCTCTAACATATTTATGGCTTTAAAATATTTTTTACTAACGGTTCATTTTATTTAGTTTGGTAGTTGTTACTTATAAAAAAAGTCGGGGGGAGCAAAACTATTTAAGCTCTATCTAATGAGTGTAATAAATTATTCTCACCAAATTAAATACTCGTGTTGTTTATTGAAATAATTATATTTTATTAAGTGAGTTTATATCATTTTAGGGGATTTTAATTCTATTCTTGGACTTTTATTAAGTTTAATTACATTAATTATAATTAATGATGATTATATAAAATTATAGTCAATTAAGGGTATTCTTAAAAAAATTGAGATCAAAAAATAAATTCAAAAATAAAAATGTAGACAATCACCAAACTTATAAATTCATTTATTTTATTTTGTTTTGCTTTTATCTTATTTTATTTATTATTATTAGTCTTGTTAGGTTAGTTTTACACCTTGGGATATGTGCGCGTGTGTGTGCAGCCACCTGGTGGAAGACGCATTCAAGCCGCCACCTGCTTCACCCATTCCTTCACCCATTATCACTCCGCCACATACCTCCAGGTTCGTTCATTCATTCCTTCACAAGCCGCCGCATGAAAACCCTTCATTATTACCATTATTCTTTGCACAACAGCGCCAAGATTGCCTCCTGAAGCCAATCACCTAGT
>JANTPZ010093333.1:0-14627 GCA_025593235.1 Vachellia pachyceras | reverse complement strand
TGTCGCCCTGGTTGGGGGAACAGTGAAGGCACAAGGTCAAGGGGTTTATGATCGCCCCAATGGGGACCAAACTGCATCGTTGGAGACTTCTGCGAGGGTTTTTTTTTTTAAATCAAAAGAGTATATTCCATTGTCAACAATTTTCCAGTATAAAAATGCAACCAATAATTAAAAAAAGGTATGGACGTTAATTTTGAGTAAAGTTCGTTAAGCGATGAATCTAAGATGCTTAATCTTTTGTCTAAACGTGGTCTTTCTTGTTTAAAAGGATGAATTTTGAAAAATAATTTTATTTTTAAAATTTTTAAAAAAATTTAAATCTTAAAAGTTGTTCACACAAAATTTTAAAATAGTGAAAATCTTTCATTTTCTGATTATAAACTAGCTATAACATAAGATATCGCTTTTTCCAAACTTAAATGAATGAATTTTTAAAAATAATTTTGATTTCTGTAATCCTCATAAAAAATTTAGCTATGGAAGTTGTTTATAAAAGATTAACTCTAAAAAATTTTCATTCCTTCAACACTAACTAACCCTAAAACAGGGTTTTTCAGTAAATTGATGAATTTTTAAAAATAATTTTAATTTCTGAAATCCTAATAAAAGACTGGACAATAGAGTTGTTTACACAAAAATTTAAAAAGGTGAAATTTTTTCATTTTTAACTCTAAACTAGCCCTAAACAAGATGTGGTATTTCTAGTCACAAATTGATGAATTTTGAAAAAAAAAACTTAACAGGAGTTGCTCAAAATTAACATATATGGTATTTTAGGCATATTTTTGAATCGTTGTGTGCATTTTTGCACCCCAAAATTGTTTATAGTTCTAAATGCTCTTTTCGGGTATATTTGAACATTCACCAGCAGGAATATAATCCATTTAAGTGCTAAAAACGTTGCCAGAGATGGTATACAATGTTGGAAATAACACTAGTTTACATGTTATTCACTCGTGAAATGTTTTAATAATTACATTGCAACAAATATTTACATACTTTGAAATGTTGCATCAGCTGAACTTTTTTCAATGAGACTTATGGAATGTGCAAGTATTTTTCATTGATTGACTGGTATGCTGACAACACATTGGGTCCGTTTGGGAACACAGTAGAGAAGTACTTTTACACAAGTCGAGGTAAATATATGAAGAAGATTATCTCGTTTTATGGAAAAACACTGTTAAACATGCTTTTGGAGTGTTCATAAGCCTTGTCAAACAGCCCCATTAATTCTCCTAAAGTGCTATGCATAAAAACCTTCTGCAGCTGTGCTATTTACAGGAGATGTTACACTTTGTTCAATACATTATTAGTACTAAATATTGATACTTTTTTTAGTGAGATTCTTAACTTTTTTTTTATTTTCCTTACATTTGAAAATCCGTGGGTAGAATAAACATTAGATTTAAAGTATATTTATTTTGTCGAAAATGAATTTTTTTGTTCAGAATATATTTTAAAAGAAGAAGTTACAAAATGTTAGAGTCTGCAAACTAACAAACTCTTGGATTCAAAATATATTTTAAATTCCAAAAAGTTGTTGTCAAACACGCACTTTGTCAAGCATAAGTATATTTCAATAAAACCAATATTGTTTGAGACATTATTGAATGATAAATTTAAACAACTCTTCCTGTAGAGATTTGAATTTTACCAGAATAGGAAGCTTTACTCTCTATATAACTATTTTTTTTGTTTAGGTAAATTGTAATGAAAGAAATGGGCTATACAAGTCAACGCTTAATATGGGTTGGGGTCAAGAATCCCATTTTAATTTGGTAAGCTATTTTCTCTCCTAACCCACAAGAAAATGAGTCATACTCTAAGCTTATATGTATTCTTGCTCTAACTGGTGGAAATTCTTTAAACCTCACCTAATTCTTTTAAAAAAAACAACTAATATAATGAATTCTTTTTTAAAAAAACAAATATAAGATACAAATAATCAAATTATATTGATAAAAAATTAGTCAAAGGTGAGATATATATATATATATATGTAAAAAGTAAAACTTATTCTAAAAAACAATTCATATAAAAAGAAGATGAGCGTGAGAGAGAAAATAAACAAATATTTAATTAATACAGTGAGATTGGACTATAATTTCTTATATTTTGGTTGGCTTTTACCAAATCAATCAAATGGTGAATAAAATAGGTTGGCCGTAAGTGACATGCAGTAGGTTAGGCTGAAAAAATTTCGTCTCATCAACAGGTAAGTTGATTCAGCTCCTAGTGAATTAGCTTACCAGTCTGCTTTTAGAGGATTAGCTCATTTTCTTACCTCTAAATCCTTATTGAAAAAAAAATGAGTAGAGGGAGAGAAAGGAGAAGAAGAACAAGAGGAAAAAAAACATGATATTGAGTTTCCATGTTCAACAATTAACAATAAAAAAGTCACCAGATTTACTGAACCAAGTTTTAAGTATGACTTTAGGTTATGCTTTGGAGGCAGATTAGGCTTAAATAATAAGTATACACATATTCAAATGGCCACATTGAATTTGGCACTTATTTAATAAATTAAATGTGAAGTGATCTATTTTGAATTGACATTTTTAAATGGACGAAATATATTTCGACCAAGTTCTTGTATTTCATTCTGGAAGGCAAAAAACGATGTTTGGTGAACACTAAATAGTGAAAACGATTTTGTTTTGACTGAAATAAACACCGAGATATATTTTTTTTTAACTTGGATTAATTCGTATTAGGCAAAAAGATCTATTGTTTCAAGTTGTCATCCGCAATGTAATCTAATGAATAACGAACTACTAAATTTTGACTATCTAATTGTTGGTTAAAATTAATTAAATACACTAAATATGTTATATATGTAATTTTTTATTGTATTATCTTATTTATAAAGATAATAAATGGGAGAGAATATGCATGAAAAGGAAACGAAAAAGATGGCATGAGAAAAGGAGAAGGCTTATTTTAAAATTAATTAAAAGATTTAATTTTCTTTTGGGGAAAACCATGTAGGTTCCGGCCTTTTTCTTTTCTTCCCCAAATCCGCGAGATTCAAACTCTGGACTCATTCGCCAAAACCTATATACACTCACAAAAGCATAATCGCGGACGATACCTAATATCCTATTCCGACTCCATCATCCTTCCCCTCCAGATCTTATCCCCGTCAAAGCCGGCGCCGCTGTTTGGCCTCTCGGCGATCTTATTGCTCCAGCCTCCTTCGATCGCAGGTTGCTACCTTTTGATCTCTTTCCGTCTTTCAAAGAGTACTAGAGTACTAATACAATTCAATGGATCTCAGATCGTTTTGAGCGAAAAATTTATTTGTCTTTGTTGGGTTTTCTATAATTCGAAGCCCCACCGTCTTAAATTTTTCATATACACAAAAAGCTCTATATTTTCGTAATCTTCCCAGGTTCAATATTTTTTTTCGGGATCACTTTTCATGCAAGCGATATTGTCGATCCTAAAGTTTGACGTTGGAACCCTGCAATTTTTATTTTTTTTATTTAGGGTTGAAATTAGGTGGTAGTTGATCTATTTGGTCCTAATACATGTGTTTTGTGGATTAATCTTTTGATGCTGTTCCAGGTGAACAAGGATGGGAGCATTGATATCCAAGTTTTGGTTCATGTTATTCCCTGCCCAGGAGTACAAGATTGTGGTTGTTGGGTTGGATAATGCTGGAAAGACCACAACCCTTTATAAATTACATCTGGGGGAGGTCGTCACGACGAACCCTACCGTGGGGAGCAACGTGGAAGAACTCGTCTACAAGAATATAAGATTCGAGGTTTGTTTAACGCATCCCGAATGATTTTTAATATCTTGATCTCGCTTTATTGGTTTGTGATGTGAATTGACATTGATAGTTGTGTTTTCCTCTACTCTTTATAATTAGCGAGTGAAGTAAGGTAAAGGATAATGATTAACTAAAACACAGTGGACAAAATTTGAATCTTGTTCACGAGATTAACCTAAACAAGTGGAAGCAGCAAAGAAAGAGCTAATGGCGGACAAGTGCTCCTTCCCAAAAAAAAAAAAGACTTGCCTCTGAAAAACTTTTTGTTTCCTTTGTAAATCAGCTACGGGACTCCCAAAGATGGGATTCCACATTACAACACACATACACACAGATGGTAAACCCATAGAGACGTTACAATAATTTTCTCCCAAAGATGTGATTTGAGGAACTTCCAACTTTTATTATGGTTAACCACGATCCTGGAAATACTGCTCCCTGCGGGAGAACTTTATGTTTTTTTTCTGCCTGAAACTATTAAAATCAATTGCTGATAAATCCTGTACATTAAGTTAGCCCTGCTCACTAATTAATCCCAGTCAGTCTAGAATTTGACAACATCTCTTACACCTGTGCTTCTACTCCAGGTTCAGGAGGGTTTTCTTTTAATCTCCTTGTTGCACCACATTCTCTAGCTCTTTTTTTTTTTATTGGGCAAAATGCACATAACTCCTTCCAACAGGGCTTGTGTAGTATATTCATTTCAACTTCAAAAGTTGACCGTTGGACCCCCTAGACCTTCACTTTGGTTCCACTTGGCACTTCTGTCAATAAAGTTATACAAATGATTCATGGAACCTTTCCACATGGCATTAGTAGAAGCCCATTTCTGTCTCCATTTTTCCAGTTTCCAGTCTCATTGTACATATGAATGCTCTTGCTTTTGGTCATCAATGGCAAATTTCCACCATTACCAGGAAAAACAAGCTGTGTATGATTTTGAAAACTTCAAAACAGTCGTTTCCCCACTAAGGTAGTTTGAACCATTGGAGTAAGTCTTGGGCTAAATCTTGACCCTAAGCAGCCTCAAGTGACTGGGTTTCAGGGCTAATGTAGATCATAGAAAGTAAGTCTGGCCAAATCATGATCACAGGTGGCCTGAAACGACCTTATTTCATTGCCTACAATCTGCCTTTTTCACTCTGATTAAAGACTTTGAAAGATTTGTAATCATGATTGTTTTTGACAACTTTTTGAGAGATTATGATATTGCACAGAAGTCCGGCTAAATCTTTTTAGAACAAGGGCTTGACCAAATTTCATGACTGAAGACCCCCATTTGTCACTGTTTAATTTTTAAGCTTCATAATCTTGATCATTTTTGGCAGCTAATGTATATCAAATCATAGGAAGTAATTCTGTGGCTAAATCTTGCTCAGAGATGGCATCAAAATGACCATATTTCATGGCCAAAAAATTGGCCATTTCACAGTATAGAAGTCACCCGTTGCTGAACGAACAAACATCATCCCTGAAGCGGTGTGAAATCTCACACTTAACAGAAACGATTTACCACCTGTTTTAAATTAGACTATGAAGACTTTCTCATCGTTTTCAGATTCAAGGTTTGAGGGATTGGAGTAGGAAGGTTGAAATGCCTAAAAAGTTGTCATTTGCGACTGAATGATGACAAATCTAATGTTTTTTTACATAAGGTGGCCTCTTCTGGCTGATGAAAATAAGCACCACTTGGGATTTGGATAAAAATGTTAACATTTGAAGTTTGAGTCAAGTTGCACAAAGGGATTATTTATTTATTTTTTTTGGTCCTACATGCTATTCATGTCTTAAGTCTTTGGGTTCGCCAAAATATTACTCAATTGAATGTGGAATCTGTTGCAGGTCTGGGATCTCGGAGGGCAAGAAAGATTGCGGACATCATGGGCGACATATTATCGTGGAACTCATGCTGTAATTGTGGTGATAGACAGCAGTGATAGAGCCAGGATCTCCATCATGAAAGATGAACTTTTCAGGTTGCTGGGGCATGAAGAGTTGCAGCAGTCTATTATTCTAGTATTTGCAAACAAACAAGATCTCAAGGATGCTATGACCCCTGCTGAGATCACTGATGCCCTATCTCTACACAGCATCAAGAATCAAGATTGGCACATACAAGCCTGCAGTGCCCTTACTGGTGATGGGCTGTACGATGGCCTCGGGTGGATTGCCAGTCGAGTCACTGGCAAAGCACCTTCATGATTAAACTAGGCAGGCTGAGCGAAATCTTTCAAGTACTCATGATTCTGATGAGTGACGAAATTCTGTGTATCATTTATACGTTGGAGTAAACACTGAACGGCAAGGCCATGCAAATTTGTAGATTGTTTATTTCAGTTGTGTACCATTTGTTCGCCTGCGATGGAGAATATCATTTACCAAATGTATTGCCTCCTGTTTTAAGAGGGCTTTTTTGAATGGGGGAAATTGAAATCTCTCCTCGTGCCATCTATTTTAATATTTTCCTTAACTTGAAACATAAAGACTATTTTACATCTTTAGAACTATTTAATTTTCGTTTTTATTTCATCCTCTTTCATTCTGGGCACCAAAGTATCTCTTACACTACCATTATGGGCATGTTTGAAATAACGTTTTTTAAAAATTAAATGTATGTTCAACAGTGTTTTTCAGTAAAATGAGATAATCTCCTTCACATATTTATCTCGATTTGCGTCAAAGTATTTCTCTACCGTATTCCTAAACGGGTACTATAAAAACACGTAATTAAGCGTCAGTGTATGACCATCCCTTGCACATTTAGGCTATCCTCTTAAACATCAAAACTATTGTGATCGCTTTAATTGTCATCTGCACAGGGAAGCATTCCATGAACGCTTATCCAAAAAACAATATTGTTTCAAAACTGTCAGAATTTCCAGGCCAATCTGGGGGTAAAAGAAAAGGTAAAACATGAAAAAAAGAAAAAGAATGTAAAACTGCCGCAATCTACTGGTTTAAGCCAAATGTCAAAGAGACTATAATGGTCGCAATCATCAATGATCTTCAGAGAATCCAGCATCTGCAACCTTTAGAATCTTGAGGGCCTTCAAACCATCTATCCCATAAGGGATTGATGGGGCCAATTGTCCTGTTAAACAAGGAAAAATATCAGCTTGTGAGAAAAAAGATCAAATACAATGTGATCAAGGAGGTCTTGAATTCAAATCTTGTTTGAAGGCAAAGAAAAAAACACTTCCAAGAGAGAAGCCCCCTAATTGGGCCTGACAATGCTTGAATTTGATTGAATCAGATAACCATATAAAAAAAAATAAATGACGTGTGATCAGGAAGTCAAGAGAAGAGACTTTACGCTGGGAGTAAGGGGTCAGGTCTTTTTTCCACAGTAGTCAGCATTCTGGCAAAAGAAAGCACCAAATGGAACATATTAAAATCACAAGTATTAGATTTGCAATTCTTAGAAACTACACACCCTAAACCAACAATATGGTATCTGCAAGTTAAAAACTAGTTGCATATTAGGCCCTCTTAGCTGTCCATGAAACCATGACCATTTGAAAGACAAAAAGACACATTGATTCCATTTTCAGGGACTAATTCGTGTACTCGCGAATTTCTAAGAACTAGAAAAAAAATAAGCCTAACAATGTAGGGACCCAATTGCTATTTATCCCAGATAGGTTCTTGTTTGCTTTCAAGCTTACTCTTTGCATGAGGTAGATGCCTTGCCCATCTTCTGAAGCTGCTCAAGCTCTTCCTGCATTCAATTTTTAGCGATTAAACACACACGAATACGAGTTCTGAAAACCTATCTCAGTCAATGAAGAGGCTAAGAACCATTATAACTCATGAAAAGCACACCAAATGGTAGCCTAGATGCATTAAATTTCAGGTAAAACTAGGCAGAGAGTTTGAAAATCACACACGAAAAGACCAAAAAGCAACAGAATAAAATGCAACAGAGGAGGGAAAGAAGGAATTTAAAACCAAGTGAGTAAAGGAATTATGAAACGAAAAACAATGGAGTCCGACAAAGCAATTTGGCAATCACCTTGTCAGTTGTCCTCACAAAGATACAACGCAAATTTTTTTTTGTTATTCAGAAACTTATTCCTTTATTACAAGTATTCTTCAAAAAGATTTCATTTATGATGACGACCATATCTGATGTCATTTAAAAGGTTTTTTTTGTTCTTATTTGGGGGGGGGGCTGGAGTCATAAAACTTTTCAATGTTCACTGAAGGCCAAGAGAGTCATGACTGCCACAGGAAACAACTGCTTTCTATTAGAAATTTAGAACATTGCCGTACAACATAAATATTCTCCTGCCCACTTCAAAACGAGCAATACAGTCAGCACTTTCAATGAGAATGTTCAGACAGGAACATAAAACATGACTATCATGATGAATGGAACTGACTCAGCTAGGTGCAGAATTCACATTTAAAAAGAATAGCAACAAAAACAGATAAGACAAGACAAGATACTGGCATCTGATGGTGCAATGGACAAGTTTGAGCACATATGAAGGAACAGTGTTCAACTTCAAACTAATCAAACAAAATGGATCAGAAAAGATCTTGGTAGTAGTCAAGGAATGGGATAGACTACTAGAAACAATGCTATAAATTGTTTCTCAGTATAAAAGAATTGGAAACAGAATGGATTTATTTCCTGCTTATTTTGTGAATAAACTCACAGGTCCATAAATTTGCATCATCAGTTTTTTAAATTTTCCTTCTAACTGCTCACTTTTGGAGCCAAGAAATAGTTGAGGAACCTGATTTTTGTCTACTAAATAACCATCCTTCCCACAAGGGTAAATTGAAGTCTAAGCTTTTGGAACTGTTGCTTCTTTGACAGGATCAAGTAGACAAACAATCCCAAAAGCTTAAGATGCTAGGTTGGGAGAAGACTCAAGAAAGAACTTCACTATTCCAAGCATATCTATCCATCAAAAAAAGCAGATAAGTTAGTCAATGACAGGCAACACAATGTTCTAATTGAGGTTGGCAAATGGCAACTAAAATAACTTCTATATTGTTTGGTTCTTTATGCCGTCTAAAAAAAATACAATTCACAAGGAAATTTCGCCACTTCTCTGAATACTAAGTAGCTAATGCTCAATTTCTAACTAAACAACAATAAGAAAGTGAAAATTTTGAGGCGCATCTAATTCTAAGGAAGCTCAACATCTTGGGTCATCAGCCTCTCCAATAGAATCTTCAAAAAAAAAAACTTCAGTTTATGCTAACAACTCAAGTGTTAAACAGAATTGAAGCATAAAAAGAACAAATAACACAAAGTAGTACATAACTGATTGAGCCTAAACCAACAAACATTTGGTTGGATTGGTAATGGCGTTCAACTAGCATGTTCAAAACCTGGACGTAGCAGCGTTAAAACTTATCAGGAGAGCTTGCCACCACTACAAAAAACACTTACCCTCCTCTACGTAACTCTATAAATAAACTAAACTCCCTAGTCAGTATCTCGGTCTCAGCAAGTCCTAGCAGTAAAATTGTACACCAAGATGCAACTCCATCTTTGTATAATGATTACTGCACCTAGGAAAGATTCTGTTTTAGATAGTTATGAGCATGCATCATTCCACAGTTCTAAAACCTTCATTGCATTCAGACTTCTAGGAAGCCTAATTTCCCAACAAGATTATGATATTTGTTCAATATTATGATGACCTATTTGATTATTGTCTCCTTTTTTGTTTTAAAGTTTATATCATCGTAATTACCACAGATACATTATAGGTATAAATTACAAGCTGATTGGTGGAACCATCACGGAAACAAATAAATAATCCCACCAATCAGCTTAAGGGACCTATGTAATATTAAATAATTATTAAAACATATCGATCACCGTTGGAAAATGTGTTACAAGAGTCATCGTGTGTGCTATGTAGCTTTGTGTATGGCATCAATATGGCCAGACACACATATAATCAATACAAACAAAGCAACTAATACAGTTGTAACAGAAGATGGATTTTAGAAATTTTTTAGCTAGCCGCCATTTCTGAAGTTTCCATGAGACCTACGAAATTTTCTATCACTTTCTTGTTTAAACATAAAGGTATGGGAGAACTAAATACTTCTCTTGAGTCTCGAGCTAGCTGCTGACAAGAAATTGAGCTTTCTTAGACACAAGTCTCAACTGTTGACAAAGCATAATAAACAAAGGTACCGAGTACAGTTGCCTCGCTTCAATTATTAAACTCTTGATACTGTAGACCTCTGCTCCAATGCCTTTTTCCTTCCTTCGCAATACAAGATTTCCAGCTATATCTCATTTGTTCACTAAATATAATCAATAGTCCAAATCTTATTAATAGCAGACAACCTTCCGGTAGTTGTTTGGAGGGGGGGGGGGCTTTGATTACCAAAGCTACATGGACAACAATAATATGCCTAAAAAGTAAATGAAACAAGGCCTCGGCCATCTCCATATGAATTCCCCAAATCATCTTTTCTCAAATCCATAAAGCATACTCATCAGTTACAGCTAACAAAACACTAACAATGCCTGGTTATAAACTGCATAAGACAAAAGCTAATAGATAGAATAAACATTAACAAAACCCTATACCAGTCCCTCCTGATAGATACTTAAACTTCAATTTCATCCTCCAAAAATTATTTATTTCAATTCAGTCCCCCAATCATCAAAACGCTTTCAGCGTCGCCATAGTATTTCATATCTATCGAACAATTAACATCAAGCCTAGTACTCTGGCAAAAAAAAAAAAAAAAACATCAAGCCTAGTACATTGTAAGACTAGAGATTAAGGGTTTAAAGCTACTACCTTAACCCTCAGGTCATTCCATGACTAAAATTCGTCCGGTTTTGCATTGATTATGGACAAAAATATAAAAGGCAACGTTAAAAGAATTTTACTGCTTGAGGGATCAAATTA
Organism: Vachellia pachyceras; assembly: GCA_025593235.1. NCBI lineage: Eukaryota > Viridiplantae > Streptophyta > Magnoliopsida > Fabales > Fabaceae > Vachellia > Vachellia pachyceras. The sequence continues at coordinate 3,950 of JANTPZ010093333.1, read as the reverse complement.
AAAAATTTGCTCTGTTGATGGTGAAATTGAAGCTGCAGATATCTGTACCAAACTAGCATTTTTTTTCCAGACAAAACTGTTAGGTTAAAACCATCATATGCAACTTGATCAATTCCACCGATAATAAAAAGTGATCAGTTAACTTTAAAACAATGAAGAAAAATTTTAAATTTCCCATGGTATCGATTTCACAAAAAGACTAAGAAAACGCAACCGATCAGATGGTGAGAGCACCAACAGCAAATCACACATGAATACAAACTAAAGAACAGCAACCACATCACTAAACAGAACATTAAAATTGGATGATGAAGTAAGTACCTCTAAGAACCTTGCTTCTTGCTCCAGTCGTTTCAGTTCCGCTTGTATCCTATGCTTCCCTCTGGTATCCGTAGATGACAGAAACTGAACCCGGTGGTTAGTCGGGCTCGCGGATTCGGACCCACTAGATTGCATCTCTGTAAGAAGCCTGTGGCACACTTGAACTTCAAAAGCCTATGACGAAACAGAGAGAGTACACTGAAAAGAGGTTTGATTCACAGTAAAAAAGCCATTTTTCAGCAAAAACAGAAGGACCCAGAAATCTTCATGGACCCCATGATGAAGTCTGGCGTGCAAGGCAGAGAGAGATCTATGTATCCATGCTTGTACTGAAAACTGAAGAGCAGAGAGAGACAGGAGAAGTTTGGGAGGACATAGACGGAAGAAGGTCCAATTTTGTTGTGTTCTGTGTTGGGGCGTTTCAACTTTCGCTGTGGAGAGGAATATGGAGAAAAGAAGACCTTTTTAGGCGAAAGGAAAAACTTTTGTTGAAGACTTGAAGTTGTCGTTGGGTTGTGTTGGTCGAAAGCTGGTTTTCTTTTGCGTTTCTCATTTTCTGTGTCTTTTTTGTTCTTTCTCTCTCCCCTCTTTTGGCGCTTCCTCCTTCTCACCCCCACCTTTTCCGATTTGGTGCGGTGTGCCTCACGCGATTTCTTAGCTTAAATAATTTGAAGATTTGACTACTCTCCTTTTCCAAAAGAATGTAAACGTAAATTACTTCTTTATAAGGGGCTCTATATACAAAACTTCAAAAGATGACCTCAACTCCTTCTAACTAATGTATAAATTGTACTTTTTTTATGACAATATACAAATTATTATAAATTATAAACATTTTATATATTTTATAGTAATTTATCCAACATTTAGTAGCTAATTAGAATTGAATTGGATTCAAAATATAATGTTGATGTTACATTATATTTGTTATAATTAATGTAATTTACCCAAATTAGTTAGTAGCTCTTATATTAAACTAAGGATGTGGAGTATTAAATATTGATTGATAATGTTAATATTAATTAAATATGTCTTATATATTGTTCGAAGAATAAAAATTAGTTGTGTTGTTGTTGATTCATGAATAATGTGATTTTCACACACTTATGCATATTGGTATTGATATGTTGACAAGTTATTTTGATTAATTTTAAAGTTTAAACTTGATTAGAAGTTTTTACTTTTCATATGCAACCTATGACGATTTTGAAATTCTTTTGAATAAAAAAAACAAGCAGGTTGAAAACAGCAGTAAGATTTGTGAATGATTCAACATTCCACTTTCATATCTCGTAATGATGATGATTCCAAGGATTTTTTTCACTAAAAAAATTCTTAAATTAAAGCAGCAAAAGAAAAATTAGACATTTAAGTTTATCTATTAAAAAAATTTTACAATTATAAATTTTATGTTTGAAAATAAATTAAAAGTGTCTACAGGAAGTAGTGATAAATATAAGAAATATTCACATCAAGAAATTTGGTTGGAGAATAATACATTTATACGAGTTATAAGTACCAAAGTTTCTTACATTGGTGGAAAAAAAATTTCTTCCCTTGCAATATTTCTTAAAATGAGATCTTAACTGTAAGTTTTGTAAATTGAAAAAAAAGGGAAAATGTCAATTAAATCTAGCTTAAATAATGTGGTGGGTGCTACAAACAATTTAATAAAATAACATTTAATGACTTGCAACCTTTTCGACATAATCAACTCCATGCTACAATACAGCAAGCATAACTTTACCATATTGCATAAAAGGCACAGGTGACAAGTCCTTTACATAACATATGATTGAGCTGTTGGGGATACAGTCCCAATTTTGGTCAAACATATGTCATTACTCCCCAAAAAAAATTTTCTTCTTGAACTTACTAATTTTTTTATTTTGTAGTTTTGCAAAAAAAAAAAGTTACTACTTAACAAAGAGTCAATTAACTTTTTTTGAGGAGATTTAAAAGCTAAGTAAATTATTTAATTATAACATATATTCTAAAACATTTGTGTGTATCATTAAATTATATATCAATTTATAAGTAAGATAAATTAATTTAAAAAATGATAAATATATTAATTAATTAACTTCATTTATCTCTCTTAAAAAAAGTCAATTAACTCTAAATGTATTAGTTAGTTGGCTTCATTTTATTTGTAGACATTCCATTTCTGAATGTAAAATTTGGAATGATGTAATTTATGAATAACTCTTGTATAATTTTATCAACATGCAAGCAAGGAAGGTGTATCAAATAATAGAGTCATTTGAGAAGAGAAGAACCGAATAGAATATTCAATATAATGATTTAACAATACCTTTTCTCTTCAAATAGGATTTGATTATTTTTTGTTAGATATAAATATCCTTTTAATAAAGATAATCATATTCAAGACACTATTATGTATTAAATATATACACATTTTCATCATTAATTCAAATATTAGCTCACAATATTATAATAGATTAACCATTCTATTAAATCCAGCCCTTTGATGAGATTTGTTTATTAATAGGTCAAAGTAACACTTCAATCCATGTAACCAATCCCAAATGAATAACACTTGCTGCTGTTGTTTTCTCACTAATTGAGGATGAAAATTTATGTGAATACAGCTATTCTGTGATTGAGTTTTATGTGTATTTTATTAATACTGAACATGCTGTCTTGATTTTAGTGTGCTTCCGGTTGGATAGTATAGTATAGGGCGAGATTGTTCTGGCACCCGGAAAAGATATTGAATTTTATGTTTATTAATTATTCAATATATAATTGCAATGAATTATATGAGCATTTACAGTGGAAATTTGGACTTATTTGCAAAATAATTTTATATTTTCAAAAGTCAGAATCACATCTCAGTCCTGATCAACTTTGCTAAACGGCATATATTTTAGAATGAATTACTCATACTTTGTTTGCCATTTATAAAAAGAAACACAAATATTCTTTAAAACAAATAATACAAATATCTTCTTGAATTTCGTCATACATTCTTTTTAAAAATAAGAAGTACAGGCAAATTTGTATTATAAAAAAGAAAAAGGCAGACACAATTTAAAAATAAAAAATAACTTAGTTCACCACTTGCCACGGAGTTGGTGGCTGGCTCCATTTGGATGGGAGAAAGAATAATCCATATATCATCTTAATATTTCTTTCTCAATAGCCTTGTAATTTAGTTGCATGAAAGTTCGCTTGTAGATTTATTTTCATTTGTAATGGTAAGCTATCAGTGCATGTCCCTCTAAATAAAAAAAAAATCTTGATATTTATCTGGGAAAAAAATTGCTATCCTCTTTCTCTGTATCGAGCATGAAAGACAAAAAATAGAGCTGCTGCTCAGGCAAATTATTTGAGCAAGTGACTCTGCCCAAAATTCGTATATATCACAAGGTACCTTCCCCATGCGATTCAAAAGAGATGATAACTTCACAAGCACATGAAGAATATAAAAATTCGAAAATAAGATGAGAAATATACAATAATAATGATATGGAAGTAAATGTGCTGAGCCAACTCAACGAAAGGGTATTTATAGGAAAGTGGATGCAGCAATACAAATGGGAAGAATCTTTTTGGCTGCTTCCGAAAACCCTTTGAAGGGTTTCCGAGCCAAAAGTGAGCATCAC
>JANTPZ010093332.1:0-21425 GCA_025593235.1 Vachellia pachyceras | reverse complement strand
AATTGAATCACACTCAAACGGTGAACGGTATAAACACAGCCAACTTTAATGTTAACCACCATTGCACAACATATTGAATCAGAGCGTTCTCTGTTTTTCATGGGCTCTAGGGCTGTGGCCTCATTGAAGGAATTGTACCGCTTAGGGTTCAGAAATTTCTTAGGCTTTTGCGTGAAGAAAAGAAAACCTTTCTAGTCAATTTCATGGGCTCTAGGGCTTTGGCCACTTTCCTTTTCTTTACACCCAAAAATGGATAATCCATATTTTTTTCAAAAAAAAAAACATCAATTAAAAATTGAAAGCCCCTACTGTCTATCGATTTTACGGTTTGACAGGGTAAAGGCGGTTGCTTCAGAGGGTTACATGGCGAAGCCATTGTTGACTCTTGATAATGGCACTACCTGCTCTTCGTGGAACTACTGTGGTGAGAGACTTGCTGCCGGCTCCATTGATGGAACGCTATCCATCTTCGGTTTTCGTGACCCAGACTGCTCTTCTTCCCTCCAATCCACTTTTAAATCTAAGGTCTGTCTCCCCCTTGTTCCAAGTTTTTCTTTCTTTTGATTCATTAATCACTTACCAACTGTGAGATTACATATTCGTTAGTTTTTATAGATTGTACAGGCCATCAAGATGTTCGCATTCACAACAATTTTTTGTCATATGTTATGGGTGGATATATAAAGCGTTGATATTTGATAGGTTTTATTCTCATCCACATTTTAGACGTGAAAATTCGATTTTAAATTGTACTCTTCCGGTTTTTATCATATGGGGAGACTACTCATTGTCCTCTGGGTAATATTTATTTTGGACTAGATTAATTTATGAATATGTATATCAGCATCCATTTAATATTTTTTTCTCTTCATCGACCCTCATATTGTATATCCATAGGGTGCCAAGTATGGTCATTGTAAGGCATGGAATAAGTTCCACATTAGAAGCATGGAATCCTGATGCAGGGTTTATATGGACTTTGGGCTCTTCAATCTCATCAGTTAGCATTTAGGGAGTGGCTTTTCCAAAGATTCATGTTAATCTTCTACTCTCTGTTCCTCTTCTCTTATCCTCTCCGTCTTGCCTGTTTGTGGATTCTTGGTTATGAAGTCTTCACATTTCCTCTCCATCTTGCCTGTGCCTGGGTGGTTAGGTTATGGAGTGTGGTGGAAGTTATGATCATTGCAAGGTTTGGGACTTGAATTCCATGTTGAACATCTAGGATTCTAATGGTTGTTCGATTTGACCTTGAGCTTTCAAAGCTAGCTTTTAGGCATGCATTCCCAAGTTCTTATCAGAGATATATATTATTTAGGAATCAAGTTTGCAGCAGAGTTATCTTTATATTAAAATCAAGCCACTGTTGTCCATGAAGCATTAATTGGTTGCTCGATCCATTTTCTGTAGATATCCTTCTCTGATAGTTTCTTCGTTCACATCTTGTAACCTATTTGTAAACTTTCTTTTATTGGAACTTTGTAGATTCATGAAGGAAACATAGTGAAGGTTGTTTGGCTTCCTCCAGAATATGGGGATGCAGTTGCATGTATTTTTGCTGATGGAATTATGTCTCTGTGGGAGGAAGTTGCAGAAGGTACCAGTCCTTGGGTTTCTTGTTTGAGTTAGGGAAATATGTCTTTTTATGGAAGGTGATGACATTGCCGGTTTGTCGCTATTTTTTTGGGATGGGGGCAAAAATAGTATACAAGCTCTGTTGATTGATTTATTGGTTGTTCCATTATTCTAAATATATGAATTGAGTTTGCATTCATATTTTGTTTCTAGCTTGGGGTATTGTATTTGATAAAACGCATAAAATAACCTTATTTAACTATTACTCTATGTCAAAAATTTGTTCTGACTCTTTTTTTTTTTTGGGTTTTATGTAGACTCTCAGCCTTTTCAGTGGAAGATGTGCAAAAGCTTTGGAAGCAGTTCAAGTAAAGTCCTTGATGTTCAGTTTGGAATCTCTTTGACTATTTTGAAAATGGTAAACTTTTGCAGTAGTTATTGCTTTAAAATAATAATAATTTAATTTAACTATAATATGAACTTCATATTTCTGTGTTCATGCCTTTTCTAGCTGTCAATGATTTCATTATGAGATGTTTACTGAGATAACCTTTTATCAAATTAATGTTCTTCACATTTTTTTTTGCGACTGAATACACTCTTTCTATTAATAATCAACATATCAAAACAATACAAACCAGTGTCTAAACAAAGAAACCAAACAAAACAGTACTTGTAATCGAACTGACTGCAAAAAAAAAAAAAGGCGAACAAATTTTTATGTATTGTTGATCATCTTATACTAATTCTTTGACTGTCATATTTAGGTGGCTGCATATTCAGATGGTTATGTGAGAGTGTATGAGCTCTTGGACCCATTGGAATTGAAAAGCTGGCAGCTTCAGGTGAAAGCAGTTCGTCCTTGTGAACAATACCCTGCCTCTTTGAATTGTACACTTGCTGCAACAATAATGAGTTTATCTCCTTTTCTTTTGTTCTTTCTTTGCAGGCTGAATTTCAAAATGTTATTGACTCAGTGTCTACGTTTGGGAAGGCTTCATGCTTATCTGCATCCATATCTTGGAATCCACGGAAAAGTGGAAGGCAGGAATCCAGCTTTATTATAGGTTACAATTCAAATACATCGGAGCTTAATTCTTCTAAGGTACTTCAAGTCTGCAGTGGTGCACTGGTCATATTTTATATTCATCATAGCAGTCACCATTTATCCAAGGCCTGATCAGGGGTATCCTTGGTTTATCCACTCTATCTTTTTAAATGATTGTGTTTTGAACTTCAAATGTTTTAGCTTTTGGCAATGAGAAAGATATTGACATTTTAGTGGCAAGTGATTATTTTCTACATCCTTTTTTTATTATGAAAAATTTTCTACATCTTTTAATATAAATCTAAATGCGTATGTTTTTCCTTAGGTATGGGAATTCGATGAGGCTCATCACAGATGGCTTCCAGTGGCAGAACTGGTGCTGCCTGAGGACAAGGGTGATCAGGTTTATGCTGTTGCATGGGCTCCAAATATTGGCAGGTAATATACAAATACAACATAATTGGTATCAAAGTGCTGGATTGCTGTGAATTTTAGATAGGCATCAAATTCAGTCATTAAATGTGACAACCTTGCTATCATGTAACTCAATGTGAGGTTGTACTGATTGGCTCAGTTTATGGTTATTTTCCATTATATTGTATTTTGTTGCCAAGCAAATATGAAAGAATTCCATTGCTTATAATAAGTAGCATAACTAGCATGATTTTCTGATAGACCGTACGAGACAATTGCGGTTGCAACTCCCAAGGGAATTGCAATATGGCACCTTGGATTGAACACTGATCATGATGGAAGACTCCCAGTTGAGAGAATCGCACTCTTATCAGGACATGAGGATGAGGTTTACTTGCCATTTTAATAGCATTCTCTCCGTTGATATTGTCATTATTGGGCTTCAATTGATTTTTTTTTGGACGACTTCAATTGATATTTTAAATCAATACAATTATGTTTTCTTTCAAATATCTTATGGATTTTGAATTTTTTTTATCCTTGGTAACATGAAATTTTTGCAAATTCAGTTTGAAGAAAAATTAATAGAAGCATTCAAGTTGTGTTGAAATTGAGTGGATATGTTTCTTTTGAATGTTTTGATTAGGTGTGGCAGATGGAATGGGATATGAGCGGAATGACTTTGGCTACTGCAGGGCATGATGGAATGGTTCGGTTGTGGCAGTCTAATCTCAATGGTGTATGGCATCAGGAGGCTGCTATTCAGCCCACCTCTTGACTTAACCATTTCCATGTGGTAGACAAGTCTCTTCAGATTCTTTGGGCTCTGGGGATAATGTTCGGAAGAGCTAAGCATGGTTAATTATAATTGCTTGTGTCTTAAAATCGCATTCCGTTTGCTTTTCTTGAGGAGAGTGGCTGAATGCCCCTCCCTTAGAAGAACGATAGTGTATTACGTACACAAGCGAAGTTTTGTTGTCTTGATATCTCTGGAGGCATACTCATGCTGTTTGTACAATCATATTCCATGAGATAGAAACCTTTTCCATGGAAGTGCAAGTCTTGAAAGGTATTTGTTAGAATTTTGATCTATTTCTTCATGGGGTAAAATGCAAGCTGCCATCGTAACAAAAGTTAGCCCAATGGGTAAGTTGTTGACTCATAACTTATAAAATTATGAGTTTAAATCCTCCTTTTTATGTGAGTGTTTTGTTGGTGAATGATTTGTAAATATATTTGTAAGTGTTCTCTAAGTACACTGCTATAATGGTGATTGGAATCGAGCTTCAATTAAGCTTTTATTAAAACTAATGCAAGCTGCCCTGCAGTGGGTATACATTCACACCTGTGTTTTTTTTGGGTCAAATTGACAAATTTCATGCCGAAAACATTCTACAATACACAACAAAAAAAGAAGGGTATGGAAGATTAAAATTAGAAGGGTATCGAAGATTAAGTTATTTTCTAGGGAGTAATCAACTATTCCAAAACCAGCACTGTAGTAAAGTTATGCATGGTATACAAAAATGCAAAAATTAACGATCTTAAGCAGGTGCAAGTTTTTTAAAAAGGTGATAGTCCTCTTGTGCGTTGCACGGCACCATGTATCTTATTGCACTACATGTTAGAATTAATCTAGTTGCATAGTAATTCATTCAAAAAAGCCTCTGTAAACCGTTGTTATTTATCAATTAGTAAATGTGTGAATAAAAAATGATGTGACAATAGTAACATTTAATTATTAATGTGAATCACGTAATATTTTAAAATATTTCTTTATAAACCATGTTGGTTGTCCTGTTGGTTTTTTGTCTAAACCAAGTATAAGAATCTTAATATTATCCATAAATTTTGCCATTGATAAATTAATATACAATTGATCATGAGCCTACAAATCGATGTTGGTAATGGATTGCTCCTAACTTTTATTGATTTTCTTATCAATTGATAATATGATTGGAAAATTTCTTTTTGTCATTGTAAAGGATATTTTAGATTATGATGGATTTATATCTGTTCAATGGATCAAGACTTCATGACTTACACTTGTACCATTGACATTGAAGTGTTTAACAAGAAATGTGACCTTCAATCTTGTACCGTTGCATAGCCTTACAACTTGATCCATATTCTTCACAAGCATTATGGAAATTCCTACCTTTAATGAGAGTTTAAGTGGAGGTAAGCCAAAATATCTTATGATGTTCAAGAATTCGATAGTATACAACATTTCAAATGATGTTCCATCTTGATTGGCTTTAATCAGAGAATTGGAGGTGAAATAGTGGACAACCTCAACAGGAAATAAGTCATACATACAATCATTAATTTCATTAATTTCTTCAACCACTTAAATTGTTGGTGATAGAATAACTCTATTCCTTAAATATTCATAATCAGATAAATATTATTGGAGATAAAGGTATGTGGATTGGATTATCGATTGCAAGGATTGTCACATTGGATAATTAAAAAATCCTCCCGGATTTCCATCTTTGCTTCTGCATTGTGGGGCAAGCTAGTCTTGCCATTGTCAATGTCTAAAAACCAGTCTGAAAATTGTTTTAACTTCAAATTGTCTAGTGTTGGACCTGAGGATAATCTCGTGCTCTTGGTGAGCTGGAACAACTCGCAATGACTCTAGAGAGGAGAGAAGAGTTTATGATCAAGTTGACAGTATCTACACAACTACCCTTTGGGATCACATGCAATGTTTGTCTGAAGTCTCCTCCCATGACAAAACATGTACCTCCAAATGGACTATTGCACTTCATTATATCCCTGAAAATCCTATCAACAGTTTCTACACAATAATGTTTTACCATTAGGGCTTCATCCCAAATGATCGGTTGCACACACATGATGAATTCGCACAATGGTGAACTTTGTGATATTAACAGCATGTGGAGTCTAGGTTTATATCAATTGGAATTGCAAAACTTGAATGTGCAATTCTGCCGGAAGGTAGTAAAGTTGCAGCAATTCCACTTGATGCTACAATGATGACTACTCCTCCTTGAGCTCTTGTTGATGTTCTCAATGTATTCCATAGGAAAGTCTTTCCAGTACCACCAAAACTGTAAACAAAATAGAACCCACTAATATAATGATTCACTGCATCCAATACTTGATCGAATATATTCCTTTACTCATCCATCAATGATGCCATCAACTTAGTTGCTATTTAACACTTTCCTCTGTTAAAAATTAATTCTTGCAGAACTAAATGATTCTGCGTATTTAATGGGTAGTCGTTGAGTAACTTCTCAATCTCAACTAAGGCTGCTTCTTGCTTTTCATTTTTAGCGGTATTTATTTCGGTTAAATTGGAAGAACACCAGTGTTATAAAATGAGAACACACATCAAGCATCGTGCCAACAAAAATTGCTTAAACAGTAATTGAGTATGTGAATTTACCTGCATGAAGAGGATTGTTTCGATGTGCATTCAACATATCCTCGTATAAGAGAACTTTTGTTTCTCCACCGACCCTTTGCAGTTGTGACTAAGGTGCATGGACGCAAAGAATCTTCTTAGATGATAGCTACATCATCCACTGTGGCCGAATCTCTTCCAATCCATCATCCCTGAAGGTGAGTTCTGTGTTGTTGCCTCACTGTTATTGCTTATTTGCTGCAGTGTTAATGTTATCTGTCATTTAGATTTGTTTCTCTTATCTTTATATGTATTCCCTCTAGCATCAATTGATTTTTTCTTCCTTTCGAACTGAATCACGCTCGAACGGTGAACGGTATAAACACAGCCAACTTGAATGTTAACCACCATTGCACAACATATTGAATCAGAGCGTTCTCTGTTTTTCACAGTCTCCAGGGTTGTGGCCTCGTAGAAGGAATTGTACCGCTTAGAGTTCAGAAATTTCCCAAGCTTTTGTGCGAAGAAAAGAATATATTTCTATTCAATTTCATGGGCTCCAGGGCTATGGCCACTTTCCTTTTCTTTACACCCAAAAATGAATAATCCATATATATTTTTCAAAAAAAAAAAAATCAAGAGTGACCTGATAATTTTTTGGCAGCTATGTTTCCTGTGAAGGCCGCCTATTCACTTCACATAAAACAATTTGCACATAATTCAATTTCGAATAATTAAATGAGGTGATGGTATGTACGTGTGAGCCAAAGAGGATGAGAGAATGAAAAATAGTTGCTGGGTGCAGGAGTTTACACTCATGAGGTGATTAAGGTGATGAGGTGAGGTGAGTGGTGGGTGAAAATATGGAAGAAACTGAATTAAAAAAAGATAGGTGTGGCTGCATATCTTTATCCTATTTGCAGACTTCATTTTAATTTAGATTACACTTTACATAGATTTGTGTTACTGGTTTGTATTGTTGGTGCATATACCTCGATTCTGCTTGCTTCTTTGTATGTTTCAATTCTAGTTAATGTCATCTCCATGTGAGAGTGGAACAAGAAGAAATCATGTTGAAGATTTAATGTTTTATGGCTAGTGACTATGCTTTATCTTATTAGTTTTGAATAAAAGTTGTAATAATAGAAATTTCATATTTGATAAATTGTTGAACTATTAGATTGTGTCTTGTTGATTAATTAGATTATTGTTATAAATTTGATGAAAAGATGATTATGAGGAAGAAGATGAGATACTTACGAGAAGAGGAAGGGGTTACATAAGGTGAGAGAAGGGAGAGATATATCAGGCCACAAGTCAGCCTCACACAAAACATATCTGACCTTTTTGGAGTGAAGCCTAACCTGACATGTTTCCACTCCTAAACTAATATCTATGGTTTGGTTGTTGCACTAACACTTTTAGCAAAAAAGAAGAAGAAGAAGAAGAATTTTTGTGCATAAAAAGTTTAGATGAGTTGGGTTCTTGTGGCTCAATGGTGCCAATACATGCCTCTGGGTTCAAAGAGTATTAGCAGAGATATTTATAAATCATCCATCAACAAGTTCTTTACATTTGTGGAATTTAAACTCATTAATTTATAGTTGTAAGCTAAATTCTTTACCAAATGGACTAATTTTTTCTTTTTGTACAAAATTTCTAGGTATTGGTTTGGGCTTACCACAGGACAAGGGTGGGTACATGACCAATCACACAATACCCAGTTGCTTGTCTGTCACACACTACCCTTTTAGGATAATCTTGGTGTATTAAGTTATTGGTTGGGGTAGAACACTAACCACATGGAAATTAACTTCAAATTTCATGCTTTATCTGGGTATGGAATGTCTTCCCCTGTGCTGTGACACCTTCCCTAACCCTTTAAATGTTAATTTAGATTAAATTACATCTATTATGGTTAACAAATTTATTACATTTATTTAAACTATTTAAATTAGTTAAGTAACTTTTTGTATTAAGGCATAAGGGAGTATTATTAGATTATTATTAAATAAAATTGAAGGTATAAATAAAATAAGAGACAAGTGATGATTAAGCGGGGCATATAGGATTTGTTTGGGAAATCCGTTGGAAGAACGATTATAAATTCTAAGGTAAATATGTTAGAGGAATTTTATCTCGGTAAACACAAGAGTGGATGTAAACAAATCCATAGATGGAAAGAGCATTGGAATCGTATTGCAGGGAGAACACCGAGACAATGAAAGCATCATATCTTTGCCCCCAAACCTCCAACCAAAGATGATTTCTTAGTACTTCTTTTTGTTGCCCTAAGCATCACGTCCAACCTCCATGTCACTTTCAATCTTATCCTCTCCCACTTTTCCTATTTTTATTCTTAACATTATTATAATATATATATATATAGTAGTATACTATTTAGATTATTATTAAATAAAATGCTTAAATATTGATAAAATTGCTATCAAATTCTGGCAGTAGTAGATCCGATTATTATTAACAACTTCACCAGTCATCAATAACAATCGGACCAACTACAGTTGGGACCTTATGGTAATTTTACCAATCCTTAGAACATTTTTTCATAAATTGGATTACTTAGAACTTGATAGTAAATACCCCCTATATATAACTTAAAGCGGAGATTTACCTTTTTTTTAAGTAAAGAAATAAAATTTAAAAGCTAAAAATAAAACTCAGGCTTCTTGCATGGTATTTTTTTATGTTATAATATTATTAAGGCTTAATACACTCTTCCGGTCCATAACGTAAAACCAAATTGGGAAGTTGGTTTTGATCTTATATTTAGGGCTTGTTTGGAAATCAGGTTTGAAACCTAGATTTCACAGATTCCGAGGTAAAACTTAGGTTTTGAAAAGTGATTTATATTTGGGAAATTATAGCTTTTACGGATTCCGAGGTAAAAAAGTAAGAAAGAGTGGGTAGGAAAAAGGAAAGTAAGAAAGAGAAAGAGAAAAGAGAAAAAAAAGTAGTAAAAAGAGATTATGAAAGAGAAAATCTAGGTTTCCACATTGGGTTTCCAAACAAGCCCTAACTACGCTCTTGGGTATTTAAAAGCACAATTTTCATGTCTATTGCTTTTTTCCCCTAACTACGCGGATTAATTAATTGGCTTGTTTGGAATAACGTTTTCAAAAGCAAAATTTACGTTCAACAGTATTTTTCCTCAAAACGAGATAATCTCATCCATGTATTTATCTCGGATTGTGTAAAAGTACTTCTCTATCTCGTTCTCAAACGTGTCCAATGAGTACATATGTTTGTCTAATACGACTTTTTTTTCAAATTTTGTTTAGTCATTTAAACAAATGTAATTGATTTTACTTTCCTCAATTAAGAAGAAGCACAATTATTTTGGGCGACGTGTACAAACCTAAAGAGGGACTGTGCCATTGCATGCGGTGGTCCATGATAGTAATTTTTATTCCTCATTAAAAATAATAATTGTACCTTCCAAGAACTGAAAGATTGACCTACACAATTTTAGGGAACATTATTTATAATGTTATAAATATAATTAAAAAATTAAATTTTAAGTATGATAAACCATAATTTTATTTTTGTTTGTGTTGATCTTTTGATGTATGGGAAAGAAAAGACAAGTTTTTTGCCTATACAAATAAGTTTCATTACATCCTTGTTATGCATTTTTCTATCTAATATTCCCTTCATCCTTATAATAAGGCATTTTTTCAGAAATTTTTCTTTATATTATAATAGCAAATATTTATTTTTAGTTCTTATAGTTTGATGAGTGATCTCGTATGAGTGGATGTTCACATTCTTTTAATTAATAAATATAAAATTGAAAATTCTAATTTTTTTTTAACAAATGTAATTATGTAATAAGCTATTCTTATTCTTAGATGTGTAACAATATTAGAAATACCTCATTACAAAATATTTTTTATTTTATTTCTTTATTTTTTTTGTCCAGAAAACATCATGCTAACGTAAATATTACATCAACATAAAATCATTTAATGACCTCCACATGTAGGCCATAAGGACCCACAAAGTGCATGGCAAGAAAGAACTTGGCAATGCAACACCCACAGTGATCACAATTCACAACCAAGTTTGCCAAATTATACATTACAATTTGATCCTTTTTGTCAATAGAATAAGGACCTTATAAGTTACAGAAATAAAAGTAGCATTATTTAACCAATAAGTTGTTGGTTAATTTGGTAATCAACATCATCACCGAAAGAAGGAGAACGCAAATTTAAATATAAGGCATTACACTTGTTGGGTGAAGAGAAAATCCTACACTTTAAACCTCGAAAGGAACTAGTTTAAAGTCCAAAGTAAATATAATGTTCTTATAACTTAGCAAAAAAGTTAGTATCACTTATATTATAGAAACAAAGTATATTAACAAGTTTTGAGTGGTTAAGTGTTGTTAAATGTAAAAAAGTTTATATTTGGGAGAGTTGGTGGGTTACTATAAAAAATATGTTTGGGAGAGTTGGTGGGTTACTATGACTGGTTTGATTGAAAATATATAGTTGAAGCTGATCTAATCAACTACGCATGTTAAAAAAAGAAATAAATAAAGCATAGAAGGTTCTTAGTAGAACTTGTTCAATGTAAAACTTTTTCCATGTTAATTCATTTTTCCTTGTTTGAAAATCAATTCAGACTTAAATCTAGGTGTGTTTATATGCACACACATACATATACTCTCTCCCTCCCTCCTCTGTTAAATATAAGAATTGGAAGGAGGATTTGTTTTAAAATGTAAGAAGGTCAATTCACATTATCTTTTAAATTTGTAATTTTTTTAAATACCCTCCTGTTAATTACATACATCAAAAAAATTATATTGATTAATATCCAATGCAAGTGGTTTTTTTTAGACAAAAATCCAATGCAAATGGTCAAAAGAAATACATTAGGAAAACCAACAAGTGTTTTACAACAATAAAAGCCTTATTTCATAGATGGAGTTGATCATATGAATCACACAACGCCATTATACTCTGTTTTGCTTTAACAAGCATCATGGCTACTCTTCTTCACATATGATCATTTTTAGTATTATCTTTCCTTATTTGACCATATAGTTACTTGTATGTGCTACAAAAACATTACGCCCTTATTACCCCTTTAGAGTCCAACATTAACTATCATATATTATTGTTGGTTCATAGTGATCCAACATAAAAATTATATTTAAACTGATTAGTTACTATTTTATCATAAATAACTTCAGTTACCTTTCTTTACCTAAACCACCAATTTGCGTTCTATGCAAGACATCTCCATCAATTTCACGGTTCCTACTCACAATTCTTTTATAAACATTGTGTCCATTTAGAAACGCTGTTAAAAAATACATTTATGCAAATCGATGTAAATATGTTAAGGAGGTTGTCTCGTTTTACGGAAAAATACCGTTGAACATGCGTTTGACTTTTACAATCGGTCCACCAAACAAACGTATTAACTAAGTTAATTTATTCAATATTTGCAAATGAATTATGTAACTCTTAAAATATTTAGGAGGTTGGAAGATGTATGTACACGAAGAGAGAGACACACAGAGATAGATATATATATATATATGTATATATGTATATATTGTCGTGTAGTTTGTGTTTGGAAGGTGATAGTGATGATGAGGGATAATGGGGAAGCACGCGCAGCCATGGTGCGAAGCCTTTTGGGGGCAGCAAATAGAATATATATGATTGTCTTCCCTGCACGCTTCCCTTGTCTCTCTTCCCCCAAAACCAGTGAATCAATCCATGAACAACACACAAAAACAAACAACAATACTAAATAATAATAATAATTTTATTAAAAAACAAAGAAGTTGTAATAATAATAATAACAACAACAGCAACAAGAAGCCTCAATCTTCGGTATTTGTCACTCCCACCATCATTATTATTATCTTCTTTTACTCCCCATTTCCCTGTATTCCCATTATTACTTTTCACCACCTTCTTCTTCCTCATCATTCTCTCTATCTCTCTCTGTGTTCACATGCCCATACCACCTGTCTTCCATTCACAGAATTCATTGTTTTATTTAAGATTTAAATCAAACTTCTATTATTAGAAAAATATAGTAAAGAAGTAAGCAAAAAAATTATTTGAGAATTAATTTAAGGTGGGGTAAGTCATTGATGCATACACCTCTCATCATATTTACTTAGCAGGCTTGTTTATAAGTAATATTATTAAATTTTTTATATGATTATGAAATTTTATTCTTCATTCACAACAAGACTTCATTTTGAGGTATAACGTATGTTAAATAAGGATAAAATTAAAAAAATTGTTAAAGTTTAAATATAGTTAATGAAGACTAAAGTTTTTATTTAGTTTTAGTGAATCATGTTAAAAGTGATTTATGAATAGAATGTAAGGAAAATGAAATATTAACAAAACCGCACATTTTAAAAGTTGCCATGGCATTAGAGCATTAGCTACCAACAACTGCTCTTTTTTTGGTTTTGAGGTGGGGTTAAAAATATGTTGTGAAAATAAGGAATATAAGAAAAATGAACAAGATAAGCAATATAGTACAAGTAAGAGATGAAGAAGACAATAGAAAATTGGAAAGAACATAGAGTGATTCTTGTTCATTTAGTTGCATAAAATGTATGATACATGGTCTCTATTGTAAGTTTCTCACCCTGTTAAAGAGTTATCATAAAATAAGTAATAGAATTAATTTACGCAAATAAAAAATAGTATGTAACCTTTACGCTTATGTGCACTCCTAAAAACCATCCATTGCAACAATTGGTCAGAGGTTATGAAAATCCCACGCCTTGTAATATTTGCAACAAAACAAGAATGCTTTAGCCAATAGGAAAAGTACTCATTGGTAGTTACCATTTTGGATAGATATGGCTAAATATACATATATTTGTGTGGTGGGGAAAAATAAACGAATATTGAAATGAAATTATGATTGATGTTGCAGCATGCATGAGCAATAATTTCAAGAACTGGGGCATAAACCCAGATCATCAGATCAACCTCACAAATCGCAACAGAGATGCTTTTCTATTCTACTTTACGAAAACCCAAGAAGATTTGCTTGAGCACACCCACTTTGGCAAGATTTTCCCAGCTAATGCCATTCCCAACTCAAACCATCATTGTCGCTTCTGATTTCTCTCCCTCTCCTCCCATCTTATATATTCTCCACTCAGTCTCTTCTCTTCTCCACACTTCACCCACCTCTCTCTCTCTCTCTCACACACAAAACTTCCCCAAAGCTTCTGTGTTTTCTCAAGGAAAGAACATGGGTGATATAGCTTTCTCCAATGGGATTACTGCTAATGGCAATGGAGTCAATGGCAAAAACCATTCTCTCAATGGTTACAGAAAGAGCTGTTGGTATGAAGAAGAGATTGAAGAGAACTTAAGATGGTGCTTTGCTCTCAAAAGGTATATATACACATACTTATATATACATCTTGTTTCTTCTTCATCTAAATAACTCAAATGGGAATTACTTTAGGCTTTAGTTACTCACAAGGCTACAGTTTTGTTACTTTTTTTAGATTAGAATTCAAATCAGTCTCACCTCATTATATTGCTGAGTTATAATCCTTGGTGTCGATGAAATCTGAGTCTTTTGATCATTCTTCTTTATCTACTGTTACTTTGTTTCGTGACGATGATTTGGAAGAAGCAAGGCTAGAACAGTTCGTGGGGTTGTTTGAGAGACAAAAATAAGTATTTAAATAACTAAAAATACCTTTTTTTTCCCCTTTTCTTTTGGCGGCTAATGGGTCTAAGCATTCTTGGCTGTGTATCACAAACAGACATCGGGGACATTTTTTCAAGTTCTTCTTAGAAAAACGTAATGTTACCCCAAAAAGTTGAAACCTCTTTTTGCCTGCAGCAGTGAAAAAGGCAGACAACATATACTATGAAATGAAACTCCGGCTTGCACTTTTTGCTACAATGTTTATCACTTCCAACTGTTAGATAAAAATACTAAAACACATCTTTATTTTGTCGCTGCAGTATATTGCATACGGGAGCAAGCCAGTACCAAGACATTGCCCTGCTGGACACTAAGCCCTTCGGAAAGGTTCAAATCTACAATAGAATATTTAAAAATTGGATCTTTTGTAGTAATGTAGTTGGTATTTGGAGAGATAATAATGTAAGAGAATATAGTTACTTTTCTTCCATCTTTTTGAAGGTACAAAATCCAGTTACATAACAGAGGATAATGTAGAAAGTTATATATTTAGCTATAAGAAATTAAATAATACTGATCTTTTTTATGTGATATAGTCTGAAATGTTTGCGTGCCTCTCTCCTACAGGCATTGGTGATTGATGGGAAGCTTCAGAGTGCAGAGATAGATGAATTTATTTACCATGAATGTCTAGTTCATCCTGCTCTTCTTCACCATCCAAAGTATAGTACTTTCTCTTCTCTCTTGTAGTGCTATAAATCTTGACGGATTTTAATTAAATTTGGATGTTTTGTTAATATGTTTTCTATTATATACTTTAGTCCAAGGAATGTTTTTATCATGGGAGGAGGAGAAGGGTCAACTGCAAGGGAACTACTCAGGCATAAGACCATTGACAAAGTTGTGATGTGTGATATAGATGAGGTATAAATTATAATCTCCTTCACATGCCAAGTTTATTCTTTATTGTAACTCAAGCTTTTGTTTTCTTTGTTAGCTAACTTTTACGAACTTACTTTATAGAGTTTTTTTCCCTTAACTGGTTCAAAGCCATGTGTTTCTCATTACTGGAGCAGGAAGTAGTGGAGTTCTGCAAATCACACCTACATGTAAACAAGGAAGCATTCCATGATCCAAGACTCGAAATCATCATCAATGATGCCAGGTAAAAGACCCATGCTTGTGGGATTAATCACAATCAAAATAGCTTATAATATACGTGAAGAATTGAGCAACTCAGTACTGATAGTCTGATAATATTAGTATATGGTATATTGCAGGGCTGAGTTAGAAGCTTCAGAAGGGAGCTATGATGTGATAATAGGTGATTTGGCAGATCCAATAGAAGGTGGTCCTTGTTATAAACTTTACACCAAGTCCTTCTATGAGTTCACTGTCAAGCCTAAGATGAAGCAGGGTGGTATATTTGTGACTCAGGTCTGTGTGAAATGTTAGCACTTGTGGAAAAGAGTTCTTAGTGAAAAGGAAAGTATAAAATAAAAACTTATTTCAACTTTATTCTTATGCAGGCGGGACCGGCTGGGATATTCAGTCATACTGAAGTTTTCTCATGCATCTACAACACTTTGAGACAAGTTTTCAAGTGTAAGTAATCCCCCAGGTCCAGTGAATGTGATTCTCCTTTCTCCTTACCTTCTTACTCCTACATTAACCTCCCCTTTTTCTCTTGCAGATGTTGTGCCTTATTCTGCTCATATCCCCTCTTATGCTGATATTTGGGGTTGGGTGATGGTAATATATCCAACCTTAAACCTTGTCAGCTTCTCATTTCATACTATTACGTACTTAGAAAAAGGCCCAAAAAAAATAAATGATGAAGTTCTTCAAGTTTTTGAAAAGATATTTATGCTTTAGAGTACTTCTAATTTTAAGTTCTAAACATAATCTGCACAGACTATTTTTTTTTTTTTGGTGAATCTGCACAGACTATTTTGGGTGTTCAAAATTATGGAAAACTGGGAGCTTCAGAACTTGGCTGTTTCATTTTATGCAGATTTATTTACCTAACTGCTGAAAATATTTCTGTCTTTCTTTTTTACCATGCCAGGCTTCTGACTCTCCAATAAACCTCAGTGCTGAAGATCTAGACCTCAGAATGAAACAGAGGATAAAAGGAGAAAACAGATATCTTGATGGAAAGACATTTTCATCTGCCTCCACTCTGAGCAAAACTGTTCGCAACTCGTAAGTGAAAATGCCTTGAATCTTGGAACAATGGTTTTTGTCTGGATTTGAATCCTAAGTATTCAGCAAGTAAACAAGAAATGAGTGGAAAGAAGCGAAGTGAACTCACAGAAACTTTTATTCATGCGTATCACTTTACCTTCTTAAAGATGAAATATTAAGATCTCATCCCTTAACATTATCATTATGCTACTTGGGCTGATTCCATCAAATGTTAAATTTTCATCTGACTTTGAAATGGATGAATGTTTGGCAGGCTTGATAGTGAGACTCACGTGTATACAGAGGGAGCCGAAAGGTTCATCTATGGGCATGGCAAGCATAACCAAGCTTGAGAAGAAAACATTGAAAGAAGTTAAAGCAAAGACAACATAGAGTGCTAGTGGAAGTTTTAAAAAAAAAACGGCCTTTTAAGAGTTTTTGTCTTATCATTATATAATGTATTCCTTTTGCTTCTCTCTTTTGCTCTCTGGTGTGTACTTAAACCTGAAAAGGTATAATGTTCTTAATGGATAACAAGTTGGGTCCTATTTTGTTTCCTTGAATATGCTCACTGCATCTATCAATATTTTCAATGTGAAAACACTACCTAACGAGGGAAAAAAGGCTTATGGTGTGCTACTAAGTAAAATTTTATTTAATTTGTCTCATCATCCTCTATGCATTTCTTGTCTTGTATGGTGCCTTCTTACATTTATTTTTTTTAATATTAGTATCCAGTATCCTACGCTTTTTTCGGATCCTATTACCAATATCTAAACAACTGACTAATCTGATCTGGGATTTGTGGCTGCCCCTCCTCCTGGCATAGGATGGCTCCTCTGGGAGATGAACTCGAAACCTTTTAGAAGATAATGAAGGATAGAGAGCAAAAGATAATGAAGGATTTTCAAATATACTTTAAAACCTTGTAAAGTCTTCACTCGGTTGTATTTTTGAGTTCTATCAATGTATCCAAACAAGGCTGAAGCAAATCATCATCATTTTAACTCTCTCTCTCTCTCATTTCATTCTCTTTTGTTCCTTCCTTTCCTTTCTCCCCTTAAAACTCCCAGACATACCTAGTGCTGAGAGACATAAGAAATAATGGGAAGAAAACGATTATTCTAATTGACTTCTTTTACAGTGCCTAAAGGCAAAACATAAATTTTCAGTTCTCACTTCTCTCTGCATTATCCTAGATCCAAACAGTATTTGAAACAAAATTCTTAGTATTCCTATTAGCAAGAAGTAAGCTACCAATGACAAAGGCTATGTTTGGTTTGATCAAGGGGAAAGGGAGGGGATGGATAGAAGGGAAGGGTAAGGGATGGAAGGGTTTAGTATTACCATGTTTGGTTATGTTGAAGGGGAGGGGAAGAAACGAGTTTTGTGTTAGGTTTAAAAGAGAAATGGAGAGGATGTAATGATTAATTTACCATTATACCCACATACAGTAGTTCATATTTTTTAATTAATATGTATTATATACTCTTAATTATAATTACATAATTTTTATTTCTAATTAATTTAAAGAATAATATATTCAACCTACTAATTGATTTAGTAATACTTTTATTTATAATAAATAAAAAGTTATATTTTGAAATGGAAGAATATTTTTTATCAATAATCATATTTTATTTTAAATTTAATAATATGCTTTATTTATAATAATATATTTAAATTGTAAATTATTTTTTTAATAATATATTTGTATACAAATATACTTGTAATTATTATTTTATTTTTAAAAATATCTGTTAATGTTTATAATATATTTTTAATTACAATTATAAAATTTTTTAATCACTTTTATAATAATATAAATTTATTACAATATATTTTCATTTATTTTTATTTTATTACAATATATTTATTAAAAAGGGGAAGAAATTAGGTATCGGGTTGAAATACCTAAAATATAGTAGATGTATTTTAGTCCATAACTTTTGACTCACTCCAAAACCCCCAAATTGTAGGGAACAAAAAGAGAGGGAGGGAAGGGGAGAGAGAATGTCATTTTTATCCCTTCCCCTCCAAAAAAAATTGAAATCAAATAAGGGAAGGGTTTCATTAAACCTCCCATTTCTCTCCTTTTGCCCCCAACCAAACACCCGCTAAGGAGATAGAAACCTTACCCTTGTGGAATAACATGGATAATCAAAACATATCGTCGCACTTCCTTCGCTGAAGAGAGCATCGCATCAACCCTAGAACATAATCCATGGACTAGCATTTGTGACTTTGAGTCCTATGCCCAATAAATAGTTCCTCCATTGAACTGTTAATGCAGGTTTTCTTGGCCCAAAAAAAAAAAGACCAAGGTTGGGTTTGGAATCGGAAAAAGGGCTAGACCCTTATAACTCGTACCGAATCAATATTCGAATATTGCTTAAGAAAAATCAACAATGGTTGGGTATATGACAATGGATTAATCCCTCATAACGTAGCCAATTAAGTTCGAATCTCCACTAGAAGAAACACCTACATTTAGCATTCCAACGTGCTTCGAACAGAATTATCTTTATTAGAATGATATATATACTTTGGGGGAAAAAATGAATCCTCATTAGGAGAAGTGTATTGTGCAGCACCCAATAGAACCTTAAACATAATTACCTATCGTAAGAAAGGGCAAGGTTGGGTTTGGAAAAGGAAAAGGGGTTAGACTGATCAATCAATATTCGAATCTTCATTAGAAGAAATCAACAGAGGTTGGATTTAGAGCAAGGAATTAGTCCCTCATAACGTAGTGAACCAAGATTCGAATCTCCGTTAGGAGAAGTACCCGCATTTGACGCTCGAAAGTGCTTCAAACAGAATTACCTTGATTAGAAGGATATACAAACCTTAAGGAAAAAAGAATCCTCATTAGAAGGAGTGCACTATTCAGTGTAGGATTGAACCTTAAATATAATTACTTCCGGCAAGAGAATATAAAAGTCAGCTTGGAGATGCTAAACTCAGCACTTCCTTGTTATGGATCTCCATGTAGAGAGTTAACCATGATTATCCTTCCTCATTTCAATCTTAATGCTTGTTTGGGGAGACTGTTTGCCTCCCAAAAACCATTCTTGCGCTTACTGAGACAAAATTCCTCTCACATATTTACCTCAAAATCTGTGATCGTTCTCCCAACAGATTATCCAAACAAGCCCTAAAAAGTCTCAATATTGCGTTCAAACAGCCAACAACACATTCAAATGAACCATTTCTGATTTAAGCCCAAATCACAAAAAGTAATATGTTGAATTTTAAGAATGGGCAAGAGTAAACTGAAAAGTAAAGCTTACCAATAAATTTCGTTGTTTGGAAACTCAACTTTTATACCAAAAAATCGAATGTAATATTAAATATTAAAAGGAATAATTTTTAAAAGTTTGGTTATTGTTGGCCTTTTAATTTTATTCCGTATTTGGTACGCTGGAATTGATTTTGGTGGAAATAAAAATGGAGATGGAAATGGAAATAGAAATGGAGATGGAAATGAAGATGGATATGAATATAGGAAAAAATGAGAGGCCAAAAAATCAACTCCATGAGTTACATTATGAAATTCATTTCTACCCATTTTAAATTCTATTTCCATTTCTAATTTTACACCCAATTTCATTATACCAAACATAGAAAATGAATTACATCGTACCAATCTCAACATTATTTATTGGCCAGAATGTGAATGCGGAATGGAGGATCGATCCCCATGAAAACTATAAAGCAAAAGCTGACAGCTGACAGCTGACGAGATGCCTTCCACATGGTTCTAACCATTAAAAATTGCTGTTGATTATTGAAGTATCTAGTTTTGTTTCACGTGATTCATTCTTCCAATTTTTTATTTTTTTAAAAAATATTATCTCCAATCTTAAATATAAATATTAAATTATTTAAATATAAGATATGATTACTGTTTATTTCATAAATTAATATTTTTAAATTATTTGTATATATTACATATATTAAAAAATTATTTCAATACACATTAATAAAATGATATTTTAGAGAAATCAACATACACTTTTTTATTAAAAAATGATGTAACTAATTTTTTAACATCAAGAAAATTAATTGTCTAACTATAAGTTATTGAAAATAGTAATAAACTACATAAAATTATCAGACATGACCTCATTTCTTGATGGAAGAGGGTATTATGTCATACTCCAATCAGTGAGTTCTATAATTATATTAGAATATTTCATTTCATGTGCTTTTTTTAAAAGTATAGAAAATTTTAGATTTGCTGAAATGTGAAGCGCGTTAGACACATGTCCAAATTCGAAAAGCACTTACTGAAATAAAAACTTATTACTATATTTGAATTTTACTTTAGAACGACAAAATACAATCAATCAATTCATATCTATAAATACACTGCTTTGTGGATGTTTGGGAATCCGTTGAGAAAGTGATTTTACACTAGCCGATGTAAGTATGTAAGAAGAGTTTAGCCTCAACTTGTGTGTAGCATGATTCTAATGTGATAAACAAACAAACACTAGGCCCGTTTGATGAGAACGCTGTAAAGAAGTACTTTTATACAAATCGTGACAAATATATGACGGATATTATCTCGTTTTACGGAACTTTTGAACGTGCATTTAGATCATGCAAACCCTGAACCAACCACACACAACTAATATTATCGTGTATTATTTTGGAAGGATACGAGGCGCACCAAAAAGGACTCTGCATTAGAATATATGTAGGAATCCGAATAAGGTAGTCAAGCTTTTTTATTAATTAACAAGATGACACGTTTATCTTCATTTTAAGTTAAGTATTAATTTTCTGCAACTCAAGGTATTTCCATACCACTTGGGACATGAGAGTTGAAACTACTCTAAGGCTTATTTGAAATCAATTTTGAGAATAGCTTTTACAGATTCCGAGATAA
This sequence comes from Vachellia pachyceras, assembly GCA_025593235.1. Lineage (NCBI taxonomy): Eukaryota > Viridiplantae > Streptophyta > Magnoliopsida > Fabales > Fabaceae > Vachellia > Vachellia pachyceras. The sequence goes on along the minus strand of JANTPZ010093332.1, from coordinate 251 downwards.
AATATAGGTTTTGAATAATAGATTTTGGAAAATAGCTTTTACGGATTCCAAAGCAAAATCTAGATTTTGAAAAGTGATTTATGTTTGGGAAGTTATTAGCTTTTACGGATTTCGAGGCAAAAAGTAGGTAGGAAAAAGGAAATAGAAAGAATGAAAAAGTAGGAAAGATGAAAGAGAAATAAAGAAAAAGTAGGAAAGATGAAATGAGAAGAAAGAAAAAGTAATAAATGGAAAAGAGAAATAAGGAAAAA
>JANTPZ010093331.1:0-14616 GCA_025593235.1 Vachellia pachyceras | reverse complement strand
TGAATAAATTAGCTAGAGGAATAAAGCAATATTTGAAAGTTCAAATAGTACAGCAAGAGCATGTGCATGAGAAAGATGAGTTATGAAGCATATAAGGAAAAGAAAAGTTCTCAAGGTTTAAAGAGGAATGAGTAAGGCCTAAGAAGACATGTCGCCTTCTATGTTTAATCTTGGGGAATTATCAAACTAGCTACCAATGAGAATAGACGACTTATTCTTAACTTATATTCGATGGTCTAATAGTTCCAAAGGGTAAAAATGACTCCAGTATCAACAGTTTCAGAAGTAAGAGAGGCGATATGCCTCCAATAGAGAGATACAGCTCTTATGGTCATAACAGACCCAGTTAAAAGGATGCAGAGAGATTTCATGGCTCAGATCCATAAGCATTATGCTGCTCTTTGCTACGACCAGAGATTGAGATTAAGATAAGAAGGCTTCCTCACGATGGTTAGCTAGTATTTAGAGAGAGCACCCTTGATTATTTCTATAGATACCCCAACTGTCAATTCAGATGAGCTCATTCCAATACTCGAGATAAGAAAGTAAAGCAACTACAGAGCAGAGCTGTAAGTTCTGATGAGTTATAATTAGGCTAGCTAAAGAGCAAGATGAGTTTACGAAGCAAAGAATGTTAGAAAGTGTAACACACCTTAGCTAACCCCTTGAGCTTCACTTTATATCAATATGGAACCATTCTTTGGCCTTTAATAGCTTAAAAAGTCAAAAGAAAACATATCTAAAAATTTCCTTTTTACAAGTTACTATTCACATAATTTTAGCCAAACTTTTAAAATTCATAATTAATTCTAGAAAAATCAAAATTGAGTGGTTCCAATTTCTATTTGAAGCTTATAAGTTCCTATATGGAGGGAAAATACTCATTGGGTCATTAACTTTCCCAATTGATACAATTTATTGCGCAAAGATTCACTGTTCATTTGGTAATTTTCCATTTATCCCAGGTTTTCCATGATTTTCTTCAAACTTTGAAACATCATAACTTTTCGTACAAAACTCCAAATCTAGAGTTCTTTAGCTTGTTTTAAATCTTGCGACATGGACTATTTTTCTGGAAAATTTCATCTCATTTGGAGTTCATTTACCCTGTTTCATATCATGCCAAAGTTCATGGTTTGACTAACTTTCTAACCACATTTTACTCAAACTTGCCATTTCATATTCTCATACTTAGGCATGGCCACTTTTAAACCTCATCTGATCATAATTATACATGCATATGAGAATAATTAAAGCATGCTTTCACTACTCCTTAGCTATCATACATGTAGGAGTTTAAGTTACATAATTACATAACAACTTGTAATAAAAGTTCTACCTACTTAACATAATTTAAACATAATCAAACATATCCATATCTTGCTTCATGCATCATTCACTTTTTCCTTACCCTTGTATGAGCTTCCACCTAGAAAATGTTTGTGGGAAAGAATGAGATTTCAAAGAAATCCTAATAGCAAATCTTTCTAACATACTTAATAAAATGCATGACATTGTTTAAAAGTAAGTGTGAATGCATAATGAAATGAATGTGCAACATGAGATATGTATATGCATATGGCCATAGCACATCAAGCACATATTCACACTTCCATTCTCATAAAATAAGTATGCACAAATTCAAAACAATTTAGAACAAATTAGTTTAAGTTAGAAAGTCTTGCTACCTTTAACTTGTATGCTTTCTTGATCAGTTGAAAAATTAATTCCTTGCACCAAACTCTTGCCTACATAATGTACAACATTATGGCCATTAAACATAAGTCATTACCAAGGCAAGAATCAATGTAAAACTCCATTAAACTTCCCTTTGAATTTCATAAGTCCTAGAACACTTTAACTTGTCTTAATGTTATCTAATGCGTCCCAAAATTTGTGCTCACTTTTACCCTACACAAAATCTCATTTTAAAGCCATTGGAAGCATAAAAATCATCAAAACAACACTCCTTCATCCACTTCCAGATCTGACCGAAACACACACACAAATGCCATAACAAGAGTTTTTAAACTTCCAACATATTCTTGATCCCAAACTCATTTCCATGAATATATAGCTTGAATTCAACTCTTCGACCTCAAATATAAATTTGGGCAGCACCTCCCCTTAGGGTTTGACATCCCAAAATTTACAAATCAATCAAACAACCATTAAACAATCACAAGCTATACACCAATTTACTCCTTACAACACAAGGAGTCTTTTACCACTAACTATTGGTTCTAAATCCCTCTCTTTCTAACTTTTTCTCTCAAGAACACAAACTTTGAATCTTGAAAAAGAGAGGTTTAATCAAAATTCTAATCCATGGAAGTGGTAGAGGAGATCACAAGGATCAAGAATATGGTTTAGGTGCTTAAGCTTATTACCTTTGATTTTCTTGGAATTTTTCTTTTCTTTTTGGGTGAAAATGGTTTGCTCTTCTCTCTCAAATTCTAGAAGAAAATGTCGGCCAAAGTGAAGAGAATAGAAGGAATTTGGCTGTTTAATTTAATCTCACATAAAAGAATTGAAGAGAATAGAAGGAATTTGGCTGTTTAATTTAATCTCACATAAAAGAATTAAGGGACAAGATTACATCTTGAATTTTAAACTTGATCTAAGGGCTCCAATTTATCCATCACTTAACTCATGTGCTCTTTTCTCATGGGTTGAAGTCTAATGAAGATAACTAAGAGGTAACTAGGGGGTTAGGATTTGGTTACACTAACCAAACCAATTTCCATACGGTTACTTCTACCGATTATATTTTTTACCGGTAAACATAATTTTATTTCAGTAAATTTTTCTCTACTTTTTTAGAGATGTTTTCTTCCTCTTTTAATCTCCATATTTTCCTCATAGTTATGGTGAAATTTTCATCCCCAAAATACCCCTTGATCTCATCAAAATTTAACAGCGTTATTTTATCCTGTCCAAAACCCCTGAAAACGTGCAATCGGAGGGCAAAATATTTTTAGGGCTTAAAAATTACTACATTTTCTACTGATACTCTAGCCCCTTTTCTTTTCCCAAATTGTCCTCTAAATTATCTAAAATTAATTTTTGAATAAAATTATATTTCTGGGGTTTTCGGGTTTTTTTCCTCTTATTCGGGAAAATCTCCTTTATCATATACTGAGCAATAATTTTATAAAATACAATAAAATTCACTTAATTTTTCTATACTCTGGTCTCTGGTCTTTGAGAACTTCAGATACCTTAAATAATTATTTTTCCCTTTTCTGCCTTCAAAATTCTATATACAGAAATCTAGTCCGAATCTAGAAAATCCGTGAATCACAGTTGTGATCAGTGAGTCGTGCTTTGTCTATTGGGCATCTATAAATTTTTTGTCAACAGTTGACTCTTTGACTTTTGACTTTGACTTTGTCAAATGACCAAGATGCCCTTCCTTTCTCTCTTATTTACCATTTTACCCTTACTTTTACTAATCTTTCATAATTCCCATACCCTTACTTTTTACACTTAAAGACCTTTATGTCCTTGGTCTTTTTGTTAAATGACATATGGGTCCTTCCCAGAAGGTCACCCACCTCACATTACTCTAGGACGAGCACGCTTAACTTTGGAGTTCCTATGAAATTCCATCCACTAGGCCAGTTCTGACTCTGCATCTTCCGGCCTATTACGTTTCTCTCTTTATGCACTAACTATCTCTGAGTTCTAATTCATTCCATAATTACCATATTAGCATTTATTTCAGTTAGTAGTAAAGTCATGGATATTACAGAAAGCTTCCAAGATTGAAGCTTAAAGCCTCCAGTATAATTTCGAGCAGATAATTATGAGGCTAGTTAAATAACGAGAGATCAAGATAGTGAAGTAAAAGTCTCTCTAAACTATGGAAACACAGGAGAACCAAGAGAAGTGAGAGATATTAGAAGTCCCTTATTGGAGTGCTAAAGTTCAGAAAAGAGTTTTATATCCCTCCAAAGACTACTATGAGGCTATAAGCGTGAGTTAAGAAAGAAAGGGAAAGAGAAAAGCCCTAGATACTACATGAACTCACCAGGTCTTGAGGAAAAGACCTAAAGGTAAGTTAAGAGTGATGATAAAGAAAAATTGAAGATAATAAAAGTTAGCAAATAATGAGGCTGATAAGATATGATGACCATTAAAAAGTGAGGTAATAAGTAAGATTACCTCAGAAATTTTATTTTTAAAAGTAATGGTCAGTTAGCAAAGACCAAGAAGCTCTAATAAAGAGAGAAAGTTGCATGATTTGAGACAGTGATAAAATGGCTAAGAAGATTAAGCTAATAGAAATGTGATAAGTCAGTAAGTAATTCATGCTAATAAGAGAAGGCGACCATTAAAGTTAAAGTCGGAGATCATATGTTCTTGAGGATATCTCTAATAATGAAGATCAGGTCAATCTTCAAGCCTAATAAAGCCCAATTAAAGAGATGTTATGAGAATTTAAAAGTTGAAGCAATAGTTATCGTTTGGCCTTACCCCCAAGTGTAAGGGGGAGAAATGTAATATCGAGGACAAAATTTATTTTAAGGGGGGAGAAATGTAATATCCCGAATTTCAGTTACTAAAATAAAGGCCAAACCAATGGTTATGAGATGAGATAATGCCTAGAAATAAAAGCACATAAGAGAATATGATAAGGGCCCAGAGAAATCATGGTTAATTTAGCCCTAAGGCCTTGAAATTATAAATTATAAAGGCCAAGGGTAAAATAGTCATTTGGCATAAAAGGCCAAGGGTAAAATGGTCATTATGTATAAAAAGGCCCAGGACCTAAATGTCATGTAGACATAAAGGTTAAGGGCAATTATGGCATTTAGAAAAGAGTAGTAAAAGTAAGAGTAGCATTGGAATTTTGAAAAAGAACCTTAAGAAAATCAAGGGCATTTTGGTAATTATGAAAATAGGTATAGCATTTTGGTAATTTGACCAAAGTCAAAGTCAACAGTCCAGATACCCCGAAATTGATAGATGCCCAATATATAGAGCAGAACTAGCTAATTAAAACAGTGGGTCCCGAATTTTTTAGATTCAGCCTAGATTTCCGTCTATAGAATTTTGAAGGTTAAATGGCTGAAAAATAATTATTTGAAGTATCAGATGACCTCAATAAGCTGAGTTCAGGATATGGAAAATTAAAGTGAATTTTCTAGTATTTGATAAAATTGTTAGTCAGTATCTGGTATAGGCGATTTCCTAAATCGGGAAGAAAAATGTCCGAAAACCCTGGAAATGGAGTTTTCTTTAAAAATTAATTATGGACAATCCTGGAAGCAATTTTTAAAAACCATACCTACACATTTTCTTAAGCTTTACAACATCCTCTACAATCCTATCGGTTTAGTTTCTTGATTAACTCTCTCTTTTTGGAAGATTAATAGTTAGGGTTCTTGAGTTGAAAAGTGAGAAAGAGAGGGGTTTAGAGGTAGCAAGTGGTTGCAAAACACTCATTGAGTGTTAAGGAGTATTTTGATGTATATATATGCTTAGTTTGGTTGTTAGTTGAAATTTTGGAAACCCTAAGCCTAGGGGGAGATGCCGTCCAAATGGGGATTGAGGGGGAAGAGTTGTGATTGAGTTATATGATGTATGAATGATGGTTGGGAAGCAAGAATATGCAAGTATACATGGAAAAGTTGAAAGATCCAAACTCCCTTTTTGTGTTCTGTTTTCGGCAAAATCAAAAGAAATAGAGGGAGTGAGTTTTTGATGATTTTGATGCTTCCAATGGCTTTAGAATAGAAAATCGTGTAGGGTGAAAGTGAGAAAAGGATTTGGGAAGCATTTTGAATCGTAAGAACAAGTTTTGAAGTTGTAAGGGTCTTGAAAAAGCAAGAGAGAGTTCTATTGCGTTTTTATAGTTCTCTTGCATTATTGATGATTGGAAAATAATGAACATGTTATTATATAATGTTTAGGAAGTTTAGAACTCAAAGAGCTTATTGGGAAAGTGGAACAAGAAAGCTTTAAGGTCTAAGGAAAACTAAAGGAGAAAGGTAGCAAAACTACTAACTCTAAACTATTGTTTTATGAAAATTATTTGTGAATGGTGCATGATTTTTGTGATGAATGAAGTTGATGCTATGTGTATGATATGTGAATTGATTGTCATGGCCATATGCATGATAATATATAGTTTGAGCATGTCACATATAGCATGATCACACACCATTTTGAAGTGATGTTATGCACATTCACAATGTTTGTTAGCTAGTTTTGCTATTGGAATTTTCCAAAATATCATTATCTCCCAACTAACAATTTTAGGTGCAAGCTCAAGTAAGGATAAGAGTGAAGTTATTGGGGATTAAAGATGGCATTTATGATGTTCTTGCTTGTGGATTTGGTGTGATATGAATGGAACCTTGTTTTGGAAGAGAAATAGTGAAACATATGTGAATTCATGTATGTTTATATGCAAAGTAGCTAGAAAAGATAGGCATGCCTAAAGTGAAGTTTCGTTATGGTAAAAGAGGTTTAACAAATTTTTAAGAAAAGCCACGTTTTCAAGTAAAGGGTTCCAAAACCCTCCAATCTGCCCATTTTTTGAGTGGTGATGAAAAATAGCAAATGAACTTTAAATAAGCTGAAACTTTCCAGTTAAATATTTCACATGTTAAGATTTAAAAGGAGCCCAAGATAACTGGATTTGGATATTTGTACAAGGAGTTATGGTTTTCCAAAGTTGAGAGATAAATCTGGAAAAAGAAAAACTAACAAAATGAATAGTACATTTTCACGGAATTAACTGTATCAATTGGGCAAGAATTCGAACTAGTAAGTATTTTTCTCCTATAAATAACTTTATAAGCTTCATATAGAAATTGGAACTACTCAATTTCGAGTTTTCTAGAATTAGTTAGGATTTTTCAAATTTGGGCTAGAAATCTGAAAAATTGACCAAATGAATAGTAACCCGTTTTGGAAATTTTCAATTTTTCTCCCTTGGTCAATTTGAGTTATCTAAGGCCCAAGAGTGGTTCATTAGTGATCTAATATGAAGTTTAAATGGGAAATTAAGGGGTGTCACAGTTATGTAATAGATATTTCCATTATTAGGATGTCCCACTGGGCAGAACTAATTCATAAGTGTCTATAATTAAAGCAGCAACTCTTACTCTATTTCCAATGTGTAGGTCCACATTGTCCTTCTTCAGTTTTCTACTGTCCTTGAGACCCTATACATTTGTACAGATGTGAGAACCACATGCAGTATCTAATACCCATATAAAGGAAGTAGAAAAATGAATCTCTATAACATAAATACCAGAAGAGATATCCTCGCTATCCTTCCTTTTCTTTTCAGATCTTCTAGGTAGAGTTTGCAATTCTTCTTCCAGTGACCAAGTTGTTGATACATTGTTTTGATTATAACAAAAACCCCAAAAAGGTTGTAGAATTTGGATTCTGGTTTACTGATTTTGAAACTGTGTTAAATCTGTTAGAAGAATTTTGAAACTCAAGTCGCAGCTTTTTCAAACTCAAGTTTTGTAACTGTCTTTCAAAACTGGATATTGAAAATGGAAGTTTTGAATAAGATGTTCTGTGATCAAGTTCAAAAACTCGAGTCCAATATTCTCAAACATTGAAGTTCCATAACATGTTCTTAGAACTGGAAGTCAAAACTTGAGGTTTTAACTTCGAGTTTTCTCATCACGTTATAGAACTCGAGTTTCGTAGAATTGGCAATGAAAATTGGAAGTTTTATATTCAAGTTTCACAAAACTTGAGTTTTAAGTTTTCAAAACTCGAGTTCCACAACTATTTCCCAAAACTTGAATTGAAAACTGGAAGTTTTGACTTAGAGTTTTACAGAACTAGAGTCCTGCTGTTTTCCAAACTCGAGTTCCATGCCTTTCAAAATTCTATTAGTTCAAAAACTTGATGTTCGAACTCAAGTCCTCACTGGAAGTTTTCAGAACTCGAGTTCCTGAGATTTTGAACTCGAGCCTGGAGGACCTTTTCAACTAAACAATTTTTCACACGTTTTAGAACTCGAGTCCTTATTACTATAACTTGAAGTTTTACAATTGGACTTCAAAACTTGATATCAAAACTTGAAGTTTCAAATTAAAGTTTTTCAACTATACTTCAGAACTTTCATTATAAACTCGAGTTACAAATGGAAGTTTTCCAAACCTCAAGTTTTGTTTATGAAAACTGGAAGTTTCACTATATCATTTTTAAACTCAATGTTTCAAAACTCGAGTTTGAGATGTTGGAAACTCGAGTTGCATTTTTCTGACACAGCTTCTGACACAGCTACGCCTAACGTTTACGGAAGCTTTCGTATTTTGTGCTTAAACATTTTGAATGTTACCTGCCCTCATAAATGCTTCCCAGCTCTTTCATTAAACAGCTCAGGTCGTCCATGGAGTAAAGACGAGCATTTATGACTTCAGCCATCGACAGTTGAACCACACCATTTATGAAACTTTACTGACAGTCAACAAACGCAGCTGCTATGAGTAACGGGTACAAGCTTCTCTTTAACGGATATGCAATTTCTGAGTAACGGCTATTGAAAATAGTCTTGGTTATAAAATATGAAGCTGTGAAGACAGAAGAGATGCTGAATGAAATTTATTATGCTATTATTCTCTGTAACCTCCTTCTGTCATTTGTTCATAAATCTTGTGAGCTTCAATATTTGACTATCCACGCTTACAAGAGAGTTTATTCTGTCAAACCTTATTGTATTTCTTAGAGATATTCAAGGTTGGGACCTTGAAAATGTTGGGTTGAAGTTGAGTTGAAAACAGAGTGTGTGAGACTCTATTTTAGTACGTGTTGTAAGGCGGAGTGAGCCTCTTGTTGTAAAGGCCCGGTGAGCCTTAATTGTTGCTGGTTAGTGGATTTAGAAATCTCAGAAAAGCTCTGAGAACTAGATGTAGATCATGTTAGTGTAGGATTTAACCAAGAGGGGGTGAATTGGTCACTTTTTAAAATTTAAACTTAAATAACAGAAATTAAACGAAGTCACCGAGAGAGCAGAAGAAGAATGGCACATCGATTTATCCTGGTTCAGTCCTATCTGACCTACGTCCAGTCCTCAGAGCTCCTCTGAGATTTACAATCCACTAATGGCAATCAACCAGGCTTCACAAGCCTTTACAATCAAGGAGTCACACTCCCCCTCACTATTCGCAAGATAACAGAGACCTTCACTCTCTGTTTTTTTAGCCCCAACTTTGAGTTTCTCAACGTATACAAGAATGAATCACAAGTTTAAACTCTCAAAAGAGTAGATAGGCTAAACATTGAAGCTCACAGAATAATATTGAATGTTTACAGAAGGCAAGAGACAGAGAACGTATTAATAGCAGCGTTGTTGATCGTCGTCTCTTTCCGTCTTCAATGCTTCTCTATTTATAGATGAAGTCTTTTAAGTTGTTCATTAGAGAAGGCCAAATGTCCGTTACTCAGATGGAGTAGCCGTTGTCTCTGGTTGGTGAGAGTATTCCTTTGACATCGGCGAAAGCTGTGAAAATTCTGATTGCTTCTCTTTGTCGGAGATCTTCAGCAGGTGAGACTTTTCATGTTTCGTAGGTTAGTGAACGTGCATTTATGGCAGCAGGTAAGATTTTAAAAACTTTGACAGGAATAAGGAAGGATTTGGTAAAAGTGAAGCTCTATGTCAAACGCTGTTTGTCAAATAAAGTTATGACTCGAGTTGAAGTAAAGAATGACTCGAGTTCTATCTCATAGTTTAATAGCTATCTGACAAGGTTATGTGATAAAACTTCAAGTTTTTCAAAGTGTCTGACTCGAGTCAAGAAAACTTTTATTTGGTGACTCGAGTTCATAAAGCAAGTTTAGAAATTATGTTATGAAACTTGAGTTTTGAAAAGGGAGTAACTCGAGTCAATAAAACTTTAATCTTGTAACTCGAGTTTATGTTGGAAGTTTTTGTAAAAACAGTTGAGTAACTCGAGTTATATGATTATGCAACTCGAGTTTCAATGAGTCAAAAAGGTTCCTCAGAAGTTCGAGATCACGAGACTCGAGTTGTTGCAACTTGAAGCTGGAAACTCGAGTTGTTGCTGGAAGTTCTTGGTGACTCGAGTTGCTGAAACATCAAACTCGAGTTTCTCCTCATGAGTTTCCATGAAAACAAACTTTTAGGCATGCAACTCAAGTTCTAAAAAGAATGCAACTTGAGTCATGTTAACTTGAAGCAGGTAACTCGAGTTTTCCTTGAAAGTTTTTAGGAAACTCGAGTTCTTCAAGCTGCAACTCGAGTTTTTGCACATGACATTCCTTGGACAGAAGACTTGAGGCATGCAACCCAAGTTCTGTAAAGGGTGTAACTCGAGTCATCACAACTTGAAGTTGGAAACTCGAGTTATACCTAAAAGTTTTCAAAAACATAGGTATAGGACTCGAGTTGTGGATCATCCAACTCGAGTTTTTGAACTGTAAAACTTATTTTCAAAAATTTCAAAATCATTTCCAAATCCTGCCAAGTAACCTTTGAATTAAAACTTTGTTATCATCAAAACAAGGTATCAACAGATCAGGTGGACCGAACCAGGATAAATCGCTTGTGTGCAATCTTCTCTCTGCCTTTCTCGGTGACAGTTTAATTTCTGTGTTTCCATTTTAATTTTTAAAAGCGACCAATTCACTCCTCTATTAGTCAAATTCTACACTAACAGAGGTTCATTGCAGAAGAAGCGTACTCCTTCCTTTGGAGGCTTTGCCTTCTTAGGCGTGGACTTAGTTTCAGGTTTGTTTAGCCCTTTAGTCTTACCAGCTGAGCCACTACCCTTTCCTTTTCTTTTTCAACACATGAGTGCTAATTCATGCACCTTCAACCATTTTGTAGGAATGAAAGGCCTTAGTAGTCTTATACCTCTCTTTCCTTGCTTGTTGCTAGAACATTTCCTTAAGATGGACAATTATCTCATAAGCCTCCATATGTTCCAAATCTCTTTGGATCTCTGGTACCATGGTGACAAGCGTCAAGCATCCCACATCCACAGAGTCATCCTTATGCTTCATGTAAGCATATCAGTTTGTCCTTCTCAATGACTAATCGCAGTGATAGTGTAGCAGTATTACTAGTTTACATTATTCTACAGTTTAAAATATGCAAAGTAGATTATTAATCTCTTACTAAATCAACAACCCTCAAGATGATTAGTGGGCTAAGACCCATATTTCACTTAAATTTAACTTCGCTTTAGCAAGACGTTAAATTCAAGTTATTTAGGTAGGTAACGCTTTACCAATTACATCATATTTAACTCTTAGATTTTATGGGATTCGGTCATCATATGACTCGGCATGTTTCATCTCATCTAATGCCTTGAGATCCAAAACCGTTTTAATAATCTCAATTAAGTCAAAACAATAATGAATAGTGTGAGTAGCACGATTACTCACAATTGCCTTCTCAAGATAACTCAAATGCATCCACTTTGGTGGAACCTACAACTGAGCGATCGCGGTTTTAACAATTATTCATTAATTGACGGCATTATGACTTAATATTGAATTATGATGATTTTTTTAATTAACTGGTTTATATGTATATGACACAATTTGTATCTCATACAAATATATTTATATATACATATATAATAACATGTATCTTATGATCTAATCATAAGAAGCATAAAATATGATTTAATATGGCTCACATAACTTGTATCATTTCAAGCCCATGAGATGAATTCAATAATAAGAAATGATTAAAGATTAAGAAAATCACAACCCTTTGTAAACTATAATCATCTCAAGCCTATGAAATGGCCTCTACAATAAGAAATAACTAGGAAATGATTAATGATTGAAATCCCATACATTATGAAAAGTAACAATATAAGAGATTATAACTCATACGCTATGAGAGATAATTTCTTATATAATAAAAGAGTCGCATGGAATTAAAATGATATCCCATACATTATGAAAAGTAACAATATAAGAGATTATAACTGATATACCATGAGAGATAATTTCTCGTATAATAAAAGGAGTAACATGAAAGATGATAACTTATACAATATAAAAAGTAACAATATAAGGGATTATAACTGATACACTATAAGAGATAATTTCCCATATAATAAAAGGAGTAATATGAAATTAGATAATTTCCCATATAATAAAAGGAGTAACATGAAATAAAGATAATATCTCATATAATATGAGAAGTAATAATATTCATCTTAATATGAAAAGTAACAACTGAAGAGATGATAACTCATATATCAAGAACACATCATCACATAATCATATATCATCATATGTATAAACAATTAATTCAAGCATGATTTACGATCATCAAGAACACATGTATGATCATCAAGATCACATATCATATATCACATATTATATTCAGATTATACATCTCATGCATCATCAAGAACGTATGCAAAAAACATACATACATGTTTTGATTCGAAAACATATACAAACATCATCAATCAACATAAACTCGATCTAAACGCATAATTGACACGGCTCTAATACAACTGTTGGAATTATAACATACACACGCAGTGGAAGAAACAAATTTCAAACAATTTTCTAATTCCTCTTTTGGATCTATCAAAGGCATTTATACAGAGTAGTTATGACAGTACCTTATTTTTACAGTTCTTGAATTTATAGCAAACAATAATCTTTTCGCGATTCTTAGAAATCTGATCTCTAGGAGCTAACCTTATTTGATTACCTCCCTCTACCAGTATCCACGCGAACAGTCCCCAACAACGGTAGCATGTTATCGCTCTTAGTTTCACTCTCTCTCTCTAGAGTTTCAATAGCTCACTCAATCAAATTCGAAAATAGCTTTCTTTCTATTGCTCATGATTTCCAACACTTCCTTCACGAAGTATCACGTCTCCTAGTAACCAAACTTCTTTCCAAGCTCCACAACAAAATAAATTCTTTAGACACCTTATCAATAAGCCAAACCATGTGCAGTTATATCATATCATACTATTAGATATGTATCTCATTATGCTTACAAATTGTATAATCTAATAAATCTTATCAGGTTTGGAAGTACTAGGAAAGCAATAAAATATCACTAAGAGGAGAAAGAAGATATTGAATCAGAAGAAAGCTTCCAATACATAAAATATCCAAAATAAGAGCTTAGGAGATGGACATTATATTAAACAGAATAGTAGCATCACCAGATGAGACCCAATGGACTTACTTTGTAGGATCACAAATCTATTATTCACAGTATGAAAAAATACAAAAAAAAAAATATATATAATCAATGGTATGATAAAATAAAGACAAATAAAATGGACAGCTAATATGTCAAGTATTATCAGTATATAACAATCATGCGTGTCATACTAGGAGGAAGGAGAAAAAGTTGAGAAAGATTAATGAAGATCCAATTATTGATTTAAATGCTATATAGTGACCGTCCACACTACAGTATGCTTGCCGACGCTACACTACTCCACCAAAGAAAAGATTCCCATTTATATTTTCTGAAAAGGTAGAAAAATCCCTGTTGTATATAGGCTAAAGTATACTTTTAGTCCTTTATGTTTACATCAGGTTTCATTTTAGTCCTTTAAGTTTAAAAAGTACAATATCAGTCCCTCAAACTTAACGCCGTTAGTTTCTCTTAACGGAAAATGCTGACTTAATCAAATTTAATCGATAACTGTACAATAAAATGTTGACAAAGTATACTCACATTTTAATTATAGTTTAATAATATAATAAACTTGATATTTTAAATTGTGTAAAATAAAATGTATCTAAAATAACAGCATTAAGTTTGATGAGTCAGCAATTTTCATTAGGAGAGACTAACAGCGTTAAGTTTGAGGGACTAAAAGTGCACTTTTTAAACTTAAAAGACTAAAGTGAAACCCGACGCAAACATAAAGGATTAAAAGTATACTTTAGCCATTCTATATAAAAGCCATGTAGTCGTATTAGTGCTTGTTTGGGAACACCGTTTCCCAAACGGTGCACACATCCCAATATAAAACCATGTTGAAATCTATAAAAAAACATCTCGAAATTCATTAAAACCATCTCGAAATTCATAAAATCATCTTGAAATCCGTAAAATACCTCGAAATCTGTAAACTCATTTCTTCCAACGGATTTCCCAAACACACACTTAGTAAATCACAAGTAAAGCAGAGGTGCTTAGCAATCTATACAAACATTGTAATCATTCTCAAATTAATATATTCAGTTTCAAATTATTCTCAATTTTGAGTTACTCGTGGAGATAATATGCAACATATAACGTAGGCTAAAGTATACTTTTAGTCCTTTATGTTTGCGTCATGTTTCATTTTAGTCATTTAAGTTTAAAAAGTGCACTTTCAGTCCCTCAAACTTAACGCCGTTAGTTTCTCTTGACGGAAAATGCTGACTCATCAAATTTAATCGATAAATGTGCAATAAAACGTTGACAAAATCATACTAACATTTTAATTTTAATTTAATAATATAATAAATTTGATATTTTAAATTGTGTAAAATAAAAAAGTATCTAAAATAATAGCGTTAAATTTGATGAGTCAACAATTTTCGTTAGGAAAGACTAATGGCGTTAAGTTTGAGGGACTAAAAGTACACTTTTTAAACTTAAAGGACTAAAGTGAAACCTGACGTAAA
>JANTPZ010093330.1:0-14501 GCA_025593235.1 Vachellia pachyceras | reverse complement strand
TGGTTGTTGGTTTTGTCTCTAATGGTCTGAGACTGTAGACAAGTAGAGACGCTGCTGCTGGTACTGCTGCGGCCTGTGGGTTAATGCCATTGAGATCTACAAGATTTGCCACGTAGGCATGCCATTGGATATGGGCTAGGTTTGACCACTGATTTGACTGTTAATTAATTTATTATCCCATTATTTTTTGTGCCCCTTCCCTTCAAGTGTGTGCCTATTATTCCCATAATTAGCAGTGATTATTCCGACATTCACCGATCGACCACTACTTTTTAATCTGCTAGTTTTCAAAGAAGTCAACCGCTGCCAAAATTATTCCAACACAGTCTATATTTTAGAAATTAAATGTCTTAATTAAAAAGGCATATTTTCGAATATCTAAATTTCAGAAATTTAAGAGCTTTGTTTATAAATGATTTGCTATCTGCTCTTTAAGCGTAATTTTTCATGCTAGCTGATCAAGCATCCCAATACGTATGCTCCTCTCTGGAGAAAAATTATTTAATCAGGGAGAAGGAATTATTAAATCCTATTTGTAAGTTCTTTTTATTAAATCTTTATATGAATATATAACTTTAACATTTATGTATTATTGTGTTGATTTTATTCTTATATATATTAAATAGAGACAAAGTTAGAAAGTTATTGAATTTTAAAATTTATCTTGTTTCATGTTAAATATATTAAAAATGATTTATAAACTATATAAACCTTCCAATTATAAATATTTTCATCAATAATTTATGTGTTTGGGAAATCCGTTAGGAGAAATAAGTTACGATTTCGGAGGTAATTTAACGATTTCGAGATGGATTTCTTCCCAACAATACATACAAGTTAAGATAAAAATATATTAAGATCTGTAAAAAGTTATTTCAAAATTTAAAAATTCTTTCTTGTATTTTATAAATTCTTATAAAATATTTTTAACATGCTTCGTTAAAAAAGGAAGTTTGAAACGGTTATCCAAGGAAAATAGTAACTAGAATATTAGGAAAAGCGAAGAGGGTGGGAAAGACTAAAGGGCAATGATGTAGGAAGAGGGTGGGTAGGGTAGGGTGGCAGATGACTGTGAAAGGGATCAGACCAAATCTCACTGAGGCGTTGGAGCATGAGCGTAGCGACAAGCCTCTGCTGCTGCAGCGTCCCAGAATTATTACTGCTTACATTTCTCATAATTTTTTTGAATCAATCGAATTGGATTTTTTCTTAAAAAAAGAAAAAAGAAGGAATGAATTGAGATGGAGGAAGCCAGGAAGAAGAGGGAAGTAAAGAAGTAAGAGAGAGAGAGAGAGGAGTGTTGAATGAATGCGAGTGAATGAATGAAATGGCAGGTGCAAAGTACAGCGCTTCAGTTGGCCCCTATTGTCTCTGCCCTAAAGCCTGTTCTCCTCCTGTACTTCCCCACCATTACTCCCTCCCCTTCCTTCTTCTCCACTCTTTCTTTCTTTCTTCCCTCTTCTTTTCTTCTTCTATTAAATACATTTGGTGGGTGCATCAGAATAAATGTTCATGGTTCGTTTGCTGCGGAAATATTGATCGCAGCTTGAGCTGGAATAGGGGGGAGACCACAATGATTTGGATTTGGGTATTGGATGGTTTCATGTTCAACATCATCAAGGGAATGAACGTTCGTGCTGAACTCATGTTTTGTTTGGGGCCTTAAAAGAACTTGAACTATGCATCGGTGCAACGTGGTGCTTGAAACAGATTGTTGGGAAGCAATAAAATGATCACCATTAGATGAAGTGAAGAAACACCATAAGATTCTTGAAAAGATCAAGAGAGGATTGAATCAATATTTGGATGCAAATTAAAGTTACTCTAGATATTAAGTCCTATTTGAAGAAAGATTTTTCTTCAAGGAATATCAGTCAATGTTTGTATTAAGTTATTTTAAGTGATTTGATTGAGTTTAACACAAGTACATGTGAGGGTTTTTATCTTTACCTGTATCAGACTGTCTTTTTCAAGTGTTTTTTTAAGGGTTTCTCCAGAGTATGGTTAGAGGAGTAATCCTTCCCATATTATTTGGACGTCTAATTATGAGGGGTGGATGATTAATAAGTCGTGTGAGTGATTTGGGCTGTTAATGAAACCGTACAAAATTTTGTGGACTACATGTATGCCTCGTTTGATATGATGAAATTGGGATGTAGAATTGGAAATAGAATTCATTTCCTATATTTGGTATGGTGAAATTGGGAGATGGAAATGGAAATGGGATTCAAAATGTGTAGAAATGATTTTCATAATTTAACCTATAGAATTGTATTCAATTCCATGGAATTGATTTTTTGGCCCATCCTTTTTTTTTTCTATTTTCATCTCCATTTCTATATTCATATCCATCTTCATTTCCACCAACATCAATTCCAGCCTACCAACAAGGCAACAGTGAATATGATGAACAAGAGAATTGAAAGCGGGACTAAGAGATAAAGACGAGGATTAGACCTATCGATGTATCAATAATGTCTTCATGCACGTTACTGGGTTGGCTTACCAGATGACGTTAGCTCATCTGGGTCTGCCCAGTATGACATTCGGTGACAGCCAAATTGAACACGAGAATTATTCCCTACGCTTAGAAATGACATGATTCTTCTGAATATATATGTATATATTTATAATGTTTATTATATAATTAGTTGTACTATTTCTTAATAAAAACTCCAACCACATCTTATTTTTTTTATTCATGTGAACTGTAGATAGTCGTAGAGTAACAAAAGGATGTCGTCAGACCTCAATTCCCAAGCCTGAGTCTACCACGTCTTCTGTGAATGCTCTCATGGAGATTGAATCCCCACCCTTATTCAAAGATACCAGAAATTCTTGTGTGACCTGGAGTTCAATGTAAATATGTGGTCTAAATAATAGAAATACAGCAACTGTCCCATGGGTTCCACCATAATCTTTGACTACTACTTGACATCTCCCTAATGAGTTCGTTTGGAAACGCGACATAGAAGTACTTTTACGCAAGTCGAGGTAACTATATGAATGAGATTATCTCATTTTACGAAAAAACACTGTTAAACGTGCTTTTGGCTCTGATGAACACTTTATCAAACACGCTGAATATGTGGTCTCCTCCCTTCCTCCCTCCCAAATTCTCTCTCCCCTCAGCTTTTCACATGCACCTATTTTTAACAATGGATTCGTTTGGAAACGCGGCATAGAAATACTTTTACGCAAGTCAAGATAAATGTAAGAAAAAGATTATCTCGTTTTGCAGATAAACACTGTTGAACGCTTTTGCAAACAAACCCAATATATCCTTCCCCATCTTTACATTCATCTTCTCAGTTTTTTTACCTCTGTATCAAAAAACAAAACTTTTATGAATATTAAAATGAGATTTTTTTAATATTTTAATACTTTATTTCATATAATTTATTTTAAAAAAGTTGTAATAGACACGTTAACTTTTGGGAGAATTCTAGGAAAAGAGCCTTGAAACTGCGTGAAGAAAAGATTTATATGATGAGGAGGTTATTGCATTAGTGATGCCTTATCAAAGATTTATATGATGAATACACTCACAGATCGAGAGAAGATTTAGATGATAAATAAAGAAATATGTTTGGGTTATTTGTCAAATTGGCTAATTAAAGGGTTATTTAATTTTAACATTAATTTAGTGTGTTCCGTACTGTCCTTCCAAATAAATCATGTTACGGTTGAATTTTTTTAACGGTAGCACGATTTCTTAGGTCAATGTGTTGGATTGAAGATGCTAACAACATAAATTAATGTTTAAATTGACGGATGTATACTTACATTTAATATTAAATAATGTTACAAAAATTGACAAAAAAAAATAATGTTACAAAAATCCTTAGATAAAAGAATGACTTGTAAAATATATATATCAATGTGATTTAACTCAATTTTATAAATTGCCAGATGAAGATATTATTCAGTTTGGCAAAGCATTGAGTAGAATTAAAAGCATATTCAACAGTATTTTTCTGTAAAATAAGGTAATTTTCTTCATATATTTACCTCAACTTACGTAAAAATATTTCCCTACCACGTTTTCAGACGGACACATTATTAAACGGAACGGGGTGGTTTTATCTTCTTAATGAACCAGAAAGCGACACGTAATGTTTGACGCACTGTCTTGGGTTGTCAGAACCATTTAGGTCTCTTCCCCTTTGTCTTTTTAGACCCTTCCAAGTTAACTTCTCAGTCTTCTCTCATCCTCGATCAGCCTTGGACAGTTTGACTTGGGGCTGTTTGAAATTTCTTTCTAAAATAATTTTCACAGATTTATTATAAAGATAAATTAAATATATAATTTAAAGTATACATTTTAGATTTAATCAATAAAGGTAAATTAAATATTATATCTTGTTTTAATTCATGGAGATAAGTTAAACATTACCGTCATTGATTTTTTATCTAAATTAAATAAATTTGTTAAATTAAATTTGTTGGATATATTTAGATAAAACCATTTTTTAATTCAAATTTTTGAATTTAAATTTTTTTATAGGATTTGAAATTTGAAATTGATAAAATGTTGATTTCGAAATTCAAAAGGATAAGTTTTGAATATTTATAAATGGATGTTTAAAACTCTTTACTTGACACACATTTGAATTCGAAAATAAAAAATAAGAGATAAAAATTGAGAGAAAGGAGATACTAAAATCAGAAGTTGAGGCGCAAACACCCATTCATGTTGAGAAGAAAGCTATTCTTGCAATGACAATAGAAGGAGATAATTGTAGCTATTGATTTCTTGAAACCGAGAAAAAAAATTACTCCAAGAAATGTATGCTTTTCAACTACACAATTTAAAAGCCTTCCATGGATCTTAAAGAAGGAATTAGAAAAAAAACTTTAATATTTTGTTTTCCCTTATCCCAATAAAAAACATAATGTTCCTCGAGGAGTAAAAGAGAAATGGGGATGGTTATGAAAATGGATCTAGTGCATTTCTTCCTACAATATTTTCATGCGTGTTCCTTAAACTAGTGAAGAGAAGATGTAAAAGATGATAAAAAATACGATATTATGATTATAATATAAGAGAGGTACATAAGATCCACATGAAAGAACGATTAATTATATATTTTAACGTAGAAATAATTAAAAGCCAGTTTGAATTAGTTGTATAAATTAGTTTTTCAACATAATTTATGATTTACAAAGTAATTGTTATGCGTTTTATCTCGACTTATATAAACATAATTTTATAATGCCATGAAGAACCGAATCTAAATCTCACTTGCGAAAATAAACGTTCTATATGAGCTGAACCAACTTGAATTCTACATACAATGTCACTTGTGTTTATGTCAATTACAAATTAAGAGTGTTCTTTATTTCTTGGGCAGAGTAAAACTATGATCACACCAAAGGCAGGCTTCTCATTTTTTACGGATGCAAGTATTTTTTATTAGCTGTGATCTGTTTAAAATACTGTCAAATAATGAATATGGATATATGTTTTTTTTAATAAGAGTATATTAACACCTTTCGCTAGATTTAACTTATGTGGTTACTTGGCAATAGGGCTTACGTCAACCTGCTCATATTTTTCTGCCTCACCTAAAAGAATTGGTTATGAATGAGACGATTAACTAGGCAAATAAAAGTGGGCCTGAGAGAATAGTCCAAATTAAGAATACCATTAAGGCCATAAACAGCAACGGTACTTTCTTTTTCTGGGTTATAATAGTCAATAGAAATAACTTGCACTTCTTAGGCTCTTGCTGATTGTAAAACAAGGTTATGGTTGGGATTAACGATGAAAGAGATCACGCCAATGCAGTGAAAAGACATTCAAAATCTACCTGGATTTTTCTTCTCTTTTATTTCAGGCACGTCAATTCAGTAAACAGATCTCTCTGTTTTTTTAATAATACTGATATCACTGCTCAAAACAAGAAGTCAGACAGAGCACAATCTAAGGTTTTAGTCTCTCATCATCCCCCATCCCTAAACTAAATGATGGTGTATAACTAAAGTAGCAAAAAGAGCTATTCATGGTATGGGAGTATTAAGCTAAAAAGTCCGCCATATACATAAGTCCTCTCGAAAGCTATGGTTGATAATAACATGCTAATCCCTATAACAAACTAGCACTCTTGCATCATCTATAACATCTTGGAATGGATTGTCACTGTTGCTACCTCTGGTAATCAGGTTAATTGCTTCAGTACAATCAAAGCGTACAAAAATCTTCTTGTGTCCCCAGTGCTAGCATATATTCAATCCATTGACTATCCCCAAAATCTCCACAATTGTAGGGGGAACTGGTGTTAGTTTCTCACTATACCCACCTACCCATTACCCTTTCTCATCACGGATTACTCCCCCATATCCACAAAGCCCACTATGAAGGATTGATCCATCTACTTCCAATTGGGTAAAGTCCTTCATCTGGTTCATGTTCAGCGAAAATGGTGAGCAATTGTTTCTATAGAACCTGCAATTGTTACTTAGTTCCCTATCTCAACATGCTCGGTAGAGGCTTCTATTAGCAGTATTGCAATTCTCCCCGTCCGCTTCTCCGAAGAAAGCTTTACATCTCGACATCCAAATATCCCAACATATGTATTCAAAAAGCATCATCCAATGAACCTTATTGATGTGCCCTTGTCCGGCTTCATGGGTCAAATTCCACTGCACCCACTCAAGACATGCAAGGGAGAAGAAAGAGCTCCAGAGATTTGGGGCCACCACAGATCGCCACCTATTACTTGCATTTGAGCAATCCCGTAAACAAATCTCTTTTATTCAAACAAATCACGTCAATACAGGCATTCTTTCTTTTTTTTACTTTCTTCGAAACACTCAATGTTACATTTCAGTTTTATTTCCTTTATGGTTGTCTATTTACATCCCCTTTTCAGTTTGTTAGAAAGACTCAATGTGTGTTTGGAAATCTCTTAGAAGGAAGGAGTTTATAGATTCCAAGAAGATTTTACGGAATCTAAGAAGAATTTACGTATTTTGATATGGTTTTTATGAATTTCAAAACGGTTTTTAAGATGGTTTTGTCTTGGTTTGGGTACACCGTTAAAAATAATGAGTTCCCAAATATGCACTCAATATTTTGATAATATTGCTTATTTCATTTTTATCCCTTCCAAAAAAATGCAATCTCAGTCAGGGTCTCTTTCTTCTGAATTCTTTTCAAGGGGTAAAATTTTCATTATTCACTACAATTTCACGCCTGTAATGTTTGAGTGCTAAAAGCAAATACTCTTCTCAGCACTAACATAGAACTTGATTGTAAATGTAAGATCCGATTTTAATTTTTGTTAATCTTTTTAAAATTATCTCTGTTGATGCCCCTCATTTGACAAGAGAGAGGGAGTGAATTAAAAATATAATTAATCACTTGGAATGGATCTACCGTTTACGATAGGGGTGAGGGAGTAGCAACGGAGAGAAAAGGATAAGCATTTGTGCTCACAGTTCCTAATTAGTGTGTGTGATTCGATGAATTTATTGCAAGGGGGTCTGTTTATATACTGTGGTTTGGTTATCATCCCTAGCCACTCTCTGACAGCTAATTGAATTGATCCTTTGATTTTTATAATTGAATGAATATTTTGAACCGTAAAAAAACAAGGGCATTGCACAAGAACAGGGAGGATCATCGCTGATGAGAACGACGGCGACATTGTGGAGGGCAGCTTACGGAGCCAACAGGTTTGCTTCCTCCCCTTCCAAGTCACATAAGCTATATATGCCAACGCTCCATTGCAAAAGCTCGTCTCCTTCTGGCTCGCACGAGTCCCTCACTGGTATCATCCCCTCTGAAATGCTTGTGTTTTTTTGTCCATGCCTATCAATTCCTGAAAGAAATTCTCCTCCTAACAATTCTTCTTCTTGTTTTCAACATATCTCAGATGATCACAAGGGCCTCTCCCGTGTTCTTGAAGCTTGTAGAATTTCTAAGGATTTTACAACTGCGGCTAAAACCCACGCAAGACTTATCTTGCTTGGATATGGAATCTACCCATCTCTTGCGGCATCTCTAATTTCGACGTATGCGCGTCTTCGCCACGATCATATTGCCCAGCGTGTTGTAGATTGGATTTTATGTTCGGATCCTGATCTGTTCACCATGAATTTAATAATCGAAAGCATTGCCGAAACTGGGGTATGCGATAGTGCCAAGAAGGTGTTCAACAAAATGCCTGCCCGAAATGTGGTCTCCTGGGACTCCATGATTGGAGGCTATGTGAAAAACTCACGCTTCCATGAAGCCATAAGGCTTTTCAAGGAGATGCCGAGCTCATAGGTTGAACCTGATGGGTTCACATTTGCCACCATGATCACGGGATGTGCACGCCTAGGTGCTCTCAGTTATGCTGAAATGGTGCATAATTTGTTGATTGAGAAAAGAATAGAACTGAACTATATATTGAGTTCGGCATTGATTGACATGTATGCAAACTGTGGCAGAATTAATGTGGCTAGAGAACTTTTTGAAAGCGCCAGGCGCGACGACATTTCTGTTTGGAACGCAATGATTAATGGGACTTGCTTTGGATGCATTTGCAGTATTTTCAAGGATGAAAATGGAGAACATTGTCCCTGATTCAATTACCTTCATTGGGATTCTTACAGCTTGTAGCCATTGTGGTTTGGTTGAAGAGGGTCGCAGATACTTCAGTTTGATGCAGACTTATTTCTCGATTCAGCCACAATTGGAGCATGACGGTGCCATGGTTGATCTCATGGGGAGATCAGGGCTCTTAGAAGAGTCTTATGCTATTATTAAGGAGATGCCAGTGAAGCCAGATGTTGTAATTTGGAGGGCACTTCTTAGTGCTTTGTAAACACACGGAAAGGAGCTGGGTGAAATTGCCATCTCAAATATAACCCGTATAGAGAGTGGAGATTATGTATTGCTCTTTGAACAAGTGGGATAGTTCTGAGAGGGTGAGACACATGATGGGAACCACAGGGGTTCGGAAAATCCGAGGTAAGAGTTGGAGTGAGCTAGGAAGCACAGTTCATCAATTCAAGGCTGCTGATAAGTCACATGCTGAAATAAAAGCAATTTACAGAGTGCTGGAAGGTTTACTACAAAGGGCTAAGTTGAAAGGTTTCATGCCATTGACTGAACTGGTTTTGATTGATGTTTCTGAAGAAGAAAAGGAGGAAAATTTAAGTTATCGCAGTGAGAAGTTGGCATTGGCTTATGGGATCCTGAAAAGTGGCCCAGGAACAGAGATTAGGATTTGGAAAAACCTTCGGATGTGTCAAGACTGTCACAATCTGATAAATATTGTGTCAGGGGTGTTGAACAGAGTAATAATTATGAGAGATCGTATCCGTTTTCACCACTTTGAAGGTGGATTGTGCTCTTGCAGAGACTACTGGTAACTAAGAAGAGTTGATTTCACAGAATTACCTACAAGGTTACATAATGTTGGTGTTAGGGGAATGAAGAAAAAATCCTCATGCATCTAATGAATGAGAAACTGTCGGAACCTACAAGTTCATCCAAGCAGCAAAATTGTACTCACATGACAATGATGAGGTCGTGAGGCCTGGTTAGCGGGACTTTCCATGCATCAAGATTATCTAGCTGTCCACTAGCTCGTGGTCACAGCCCAAGAACTGGGACAAGGCGGCAACGAAAACCTATTAACGTGAGTGTTACAGATAAGCAATTCATTGACACTTAGATTGAGTCACATGGGTGGTCAAATCTACTAAATTGTAACTGTTACTTCGGATTCTAAATAAAAGATCTTATATTAAGAATGGGGTGATAATGAATATTGATCATGCAGCAGAGCTGTGAGAATGAATAGAGGAGAGTGCAATGGATTACGTTATATGACAAAACTAAGGTTATCACTGGCTTCATTTTGAGCTAACGTTCGTCAAATTGTCAATATATCCTGGAAGTTAGGGCACAATGCATCAGTTTCCTTGAGTGGCTGCCGAGTAAAATTGGAAAATGCAGTAGAAGACGAGTGGCTAGTTCTTCAGAAATTTCGTTGGTTACAAGTTTGGCTTGCATTCATCTTTTGTAAAGGTACTGTCCCATCTCCTAGTACTTTTAAATTTCTTGGTAGAGAAGGTTTTTGATACTGATCAATGCGGTTTTACCATTAGAATGTGAAAGGTGATAGGCAGTTGGCAGATTGAGTATATAGAAATATAATCTGATTATAATGTGGAATTCTGAATCTATATAGCATTTGATACAACATCAGGAGCTATTTAATGCAAAAGAAAATAATACAAATCATGAATAATCAAGGATGAGGGACGAACAAGAAGCATATGGTAGCAAGTAAATTAGCTATCTTGGATGGGAATTAATGAAAGTTGGCCTCCATATATCTCTGGGATCTGACTTTCGTCTATCTCTTCCATCAGTGTTGATTTGATCTTACTCTTCTCCACAAAGGTTATCTGCATGCATCATCATAACACGCTTGTTAATACGTAAATTTTTCAGCCAGTTAAAAGATTTCAATTGCTACCTTCTTCTTGGTTTTGTTATCTATGAAGGGATATATCATCTTCCAAACTGTCATAAATAAGGAGGACGCATGCACTATAAACAGCTTCCCCAATCTTTCTGGGTAGTAATCCTGAAAAGAAAAAAGAAATAAAAAAATTCAGACAATAATCGGGAGATCCTGCTGATAAAGACAAAAGGCTCTGTTTTGAACTGAAACAAAAAGCACTGTTCATCCTATGAATATTCGGACCTCGGCAGCCTGAATTGATGTTTTGACAATGTTAATGATTAATTATTATAGTTATTAATATTAATAAAAATTATTTATAGCCCTTTTTGGGCTGGCGATGGGCAATATCTATCATGTTTTATAATTCATATTTAATAATATTTAGCCTTTAATTTTTTTTTTTTGTATACAGGAACACAAAAGTTACTTTCTACCCTTAAAGATGATTTTATTCGCCAAGTTTTTTAGTTTTGTGTACAGAAGAACCACAACTACCTGCAAAATAGAAAGAGCAGCTAGGTATCCACGAACATCACTATTTGCATATCTCCAACCTTTAAGATCTGCTACTGCTACAAACTTTTCTTCTCCCGGTGGTATCCTAATACATCGAAACACACGCATTATTTCCCAATACAATTTCAAGCAAGCTTATGCTGAACTCAAAATTTATATATAATGCAAGTTCCGAGATACAAAATAAAGGGTTACCTTGAACACACTTTATCAAGAATATAGGTCACAAGTCCTGTGTCCACAAAAGTTGCTCGTCACTGAGAAGTTTGCAGATAAGTTTGAAACAACGAAATTTAGATAACGTGGGAAAAACAAAGGAACAGACATACGTTTGAATTCATTGTTGCCATCTGGGTTTTGATAATGTTTGGCACCAAAGGCAACTACTATGGGTCGTCCTTTCTTATCGACTCCTTGCATGTACACTTTCTCGTGGGCTAACTCATTGGGAATCTCTGATGCAGCTATGAAACCATTTGGAACAAATGATCGTCTCCATTTCAGGTACTTGAGAAACATTGATGAAGCCTTCTCTATATCTAGATCACGAGCACGCAAGAATCTCCTAATCATCAAATCATCTGCTTCCTGAAACATCATTTTACCCTTAAATATGTATTTTATAACCATCACCATTCCTAATTAAATGTTTAAAGCATGTAAATTCTCAATTTCTCACATAATATTAAGCCTCAGATTAATTATAGCGATAGCAAATCTTATCCTATCGAGGTACTCTCACAACAACCAAATGGATGAGCCCATTAATTAATTAATGAAATTTCCAGAAATAACCCCCATCTTGTTGAAGGGCCCATTGATTTATACTGAAAAGGTTTATTCATGGAAGATTCTGAAGCTGTAGTAGACGTATCGGTGTCGTCTGCTCTTCAAAGAAAATAACTGGTTGGATTTCACAGGGAATTTGAATTAGTCGATTTTCTCCGACCTCAGTGGAAAATTTGAGAAAAATCAAGTGTGGTCCCTCAGGGGAGTGGAACCATCCAGAGAAAAGAAAGGGGGTAAAATTATTGAAAACTGAGTCAAAGGGAAGCTACCAAGCGGCGAAAGCACAAGATGAGCAATCCTAAAGAAATGTATGATCTCATATATATATATGGGTTTAAATTTGAATTAACTGGGAAGAATAAGTTCAGAATGAAGTAATCGTGCCAATTTCAGATACCTCCAAGCGTATATGTGCGTGCATATGAGAGAATTCATGCAATGACGACGGTAATCGATTCAGAATTTGGAACCAGTCTTGAAAATTGGTAGCCTAAAACAGAAAGGGCGGAGGAAATGATACCTTAGCGGAGGGATCTTTGGGTTCAATGACAGCTCTCATGACAGGGAGCTTGGTAAGCTCCGCTTGAGAGCTATTGTCAGCGCCGTCTCCGCCTAAAACTTCCAGTTCCGGTTCCCGTTCCGATTCTGCCTCCTCATATTCTTCAGACTCCGATGTGGGAGATTTGTGAGGACTCTTGTCCACTTTCTCTCCCTCCATTGTATTGCTGAATCTCTGTTTCCACGGTCGCTTTGGTGTTAATTAATCGCGGAGGGAGAGGCGCAGAGAGAGAGAGAGAGAGAGAGAGTCTTCAAGGGGTTGAGTATAAGTTGGTGAAGTGTGAGATTCGTGTGTGGCAAATCTGGGCGTTGGAATTGCAATTATGTAAAAGCTGGCCTTTAGATAAAACGCGATGGTTATGGTTACAAACTGACAATTACAGAACATGACTTTCTGGGTTCGGTTTGACCATGGATTGTCACCGTTTTCAATTTTGCTCCATCCGTGACTTTCAGCTTGCCATTGCTTCCGGAAATTTAAATTTAATTTTAAAACTTAGTAAAATTTATGTTTTGTTTAAATACAAAATTTTTTTTGAAAAACTATTTTGGTTATAAAACCTCGATTTGAAACATAAGTTTTAAAGTATACTTTTCCCTATTTCTTCTTTCTTACTTTTTTCCCTCTTTCTCTTTCCTACTTTTTCTTTTTTTTCTCTTTCCTCTTTCCTACTTTTTCTTTCTTCTCTTTCATCTTTCCTACTTTTCATTCTTTCTAATTCCTCTTTCTTACCTACTTTTTACCTCAGAATCCGTAAAAGCTAATAACTTCCCAAACATAAATCACTTTTCAAAACATAGGTTTTACCTCAGAATCTGTAAAGACTATTTTCCAAAATTTATTCTCAAAAGCTTAGGTTTTACCTCAAAATCTGTAAAAGCTATTCTAAAAATAAGATTCAAACAAGCCCTAATATTGTATTATGGTTTTTCTTTTTGGGTTTTATTGGTTTGTATATTCAAATCACGTTGCACATAAATCTAGATAAAGCATTTATCATATACTTACCGCATAATGTGTATAATCGCTCTTCCAATAAATTCTCAAACATGCACACTTTCATACTCTTAGTAAGTATTCGGAAGATTTTTGAGTTTTAGTTTGTTTTTTAATGGGAAAAAAATGTTTCAGAGTCTCAATCTTCAACAATCAATTGTAATGCTCGAGTTATTGTTGCCTAAATCTGCTCTTTAAAAATGGTTAAAAGTCATTATCAATATCGCCTATAAACTTTTAGAAATTTAGGTGCCTATAATTCAAGCACAAAAATTTATTTCTAGTAAAATTTAAAGGAGAATTGTAATTGAAAGCTTTCTAACAAAATAAATATTAAATTATTACATGTTTACTACTTGAACTTTTAAATTTATTATTCAGAGTTATATATATAAATTTATTTTACATTACTAATTTTAATATTAAATCTGTAGTACATGTTTACTACTCAAAATTTTAATTTTTAATTTTACATTAATAATTTTAATATTGTCATGAACTGTTATTCTCCATTTTAAAACCCACCACTTTTGTACTTATTTTAAGTATAATTTAATTTATTATCAAATACCAAGGAACATTAGTTAAATTATTAAATATGTCCTAAATTAATATTTTTTTCCAAAATTAACATTATTAAAAAATTATCCTTTTTCACTTACAAATAATTCTCACATCTCTCCCCTCTTTTCCTTTTTTTCTTTATTTATGGTATAATTGAAAAATAACACTACTTTTAGTAATTAATATAAGAGTAAGTTAAATTTTTCAAAAGATAAACAAAGCTAGTCAAGTTACTTAAAAATATTTATTTATGTGTATATTAGATTATATATAAGTTTACAAGTCAAAACAAATAATTTAGAGAAAAATGATAAATATAAATAATTTAAATTAATGTATTCAGTTTTTTAATTTCTCCAAAAAAAGTCAATTGAGTCTATATTAAAAAATAGAGGTAGTAATTAATAACATCTAATTGGACTTATCCCTCTATTATTATATATGTAAGTTATTTGAATGAGAAAAAGTTTGGTTCTAATTATGAGTCTCTAGTGAGATATTCAATAAAAAATTTTATTTTACCACCATTTAATTTCTATTGGAAAGGGAAAGAGAGGTGAAAATGCATGGAGGCAAATTTTAATAAAGGCAAATGAATTTTTTTT
>JANTPZ010093329.1:13017-27038 GCA_025593235.1 Vachellia pachyceras | reverse complement strand
CAAGTTCATAAAATCAAGATTTAACAAGCTACAGCCTGTGACTATGTTTGGTTTTCTTACACCTCACGAGGTCTCTAATTGATGGATTGTAAACACAAGTAGTAATCAAAGGAATTCGAATCTGAGTATTTTGTCCGTTATTCTCGTGAGCATGTTGATAAGCTGATTTTGTTGAAAAAAAAAACCCCAGGAAGAAAGATTTTTCAAGTAGGAAAAAACAAGGAAGAAGGGAATGAGAAAAGCCAGATTTCAGATCCAGTAGTTGAGAACTTGAGATGAAAGGCCATAAATGATGAGCCAAAACCTACATCATCCCTAAAACGGTCGTGCCAAATTCCAAAATGAAGGTTGGTGGGGAATAGAAATAGCGAAAAACAAAAATGTTGGGATAACATACCGGTAATGTGCGAATCTGACCCGGCCAAGCACCAGCGTGATATACACTAGGTTGACGGAGTAAAGGGCAATAACAGATGGCAGCAGAGAATGGCAGATGGCAGCAGGCCCAATTGTTGCCGACTGACCTGAAGATGAAGCGTGGGAGGTGGGAATGTGATGGATGAATCGTGAAGACGCTTGAACTTTGAATGACTATAGACGAAGGGTATGAACAGGAGAAGTTGAAGTGACCAGCTAGGCAGGCAGGAAATGGAGTGACAGGGTTCACTGTGGGCCAGCCCAATTACTTTTAGCGTATGGGCTTGGCCATTCAAAACAGCAGATGGTAAGGGCAATTAGGCCTTTAAACCAAGCTGGAATCGACTGAAAGGGGGAAAACAAAGTGTTAGTTTGGGAATCCATTAGGAGAAAGCAGTTTACGGATTTCAAAAAGAGTTTACGGATTTCAAAATGATTTTATCTTGACTTGTGTGCACAGTTGAGAAGAAGTTCTTTCAGCATCTACCAAATCAAATTTAAGAGAAGGGGTTGGTCGATAGTAAGCAGATGAATTAATGTTTAAACCTTTCGTTGGGAAATGCGTCCGCTACCAAGGAAATGTGTTCTCATTTCCTTGGCTAAAGAGCTAAGGAAATGAGAACACAAGCATCGAGTAAGGAAGGAGCGACTCCACAGTCACAAGAGACGGTGACGATGGCCAGAGAAGAGAGACGCTGAGAGAGAGAAACGCAAGACAATATTTCACAACCTTCACACTGCATTCCATTCGCCTTTATATTCGCATTCCGAAATCCTATACGGGTTCCACTTGCTTGGGTCCATTAACCTCCAGCACATTCATTGGCCTATTAACCTTAGGCCTATTCGCTACAGTATGCAAGAAGGATATAGAGCTCAAGTGATATATAAGATCTATCTTCATATTAAACATAGCTTAGGTGTATATATCTGCCTATTTCTGTTCTGGTAGATTGTCTCTCCCGCGATTTTGATCCCTTGTTTCTGTCAGTCCATCATTTGGGGGGTGGTTAAAGAAAGAGTGCAGAGCATTGTATAGCCACGCCAGTATATAATTTCGAAGATTAAGCTTTCTTTCCACATTTTTCTTTGGCTTTGATTTGATTGATTCCCAAGCACTGTTTTCATTTTGTTATCACTGATTCGCAAACTCAATTGTTTCTACTTGCATTTTAGCATCAGCAAAAATTCATGATAAAAAATTCCACAACTAATGTATATTTAGCACGAATCAGGCATTCTTTTAAAAATGTAGGGTTATACTCTTGTCAAGCCTGTCATTAATTATATACTGAAACTCGCTAAAAATTGCGCATGGCTGTGGCATTTGATTTCTCTCGGCGTAATCTGTATCTGATTCTGACCAAATCATGGAGTTGTTCTTTTTCTTTGTTGGGCTTCGGGGTCAGTTTGAAAATGCCATTTCTATAGAGTCACTGTTTTGTAAAGTAACTGACTAGTCAAAATGTCATTTCCTCGTTCAATTCGTAGAAAAGTATGTAATTTGGCTTAATATATGGATACTATAGACAGAAGAGGACGAATCGGAGAAGTTGAAGGCTTGAAGCAGCCGGCTGGGCAGGGCAGGAAATGCAGTAACAGACTAACAGTGTGGAGTTGAACGCTCTGAATCATCTCTGATCAATCTCTTGCACATCCCATGCACGTGTTATTTGACCTTTGGCCACATATTTATATTCATGTTGTCCATTCGTGGTGATCAGAAAGGGAATGAGTCAATCCCTTATTTTGAACATAGAATTATTTTCTGTTTTTACGTTCTGGGGATCAACACACACACACACACACACACACACACACACACATCCAATTAAGTATTTGCAACCTCCAAGCTTCGTCTTAATAACAAGTGCAAAAGTCAAACCGCATTGTTTGATTATTGACATCATCAGCACAAATGTCATGCAGATCTTAATCTGAGTTCGTATTATTGGACATGTTCAACGGATTCAATAATTCTTAAAAAATCGATCCTTTTCATCAAACAAGTCTCTAAATTGATAAACAAACATGGTGAATAACTAAGCTTACCTCACAGTATCTGACCGTTTCCAGAAGTCAAAGAACTTCCATTTACATTGGTTTCGTTAAACTGATCGAATAGTACTTGTTATGAGGGTAGGCATTGAATAATATATAATTGATTGGTTTGGTATATGGTAGGAGGCAGGAACCTTGTTGGACAGCAGCATATGAGCAATAATGTCTACTCCTGACAGCCAATCCTCAGAAATGGCTCTTACTCTGAATCACGATGGAAATCCTTCGTCACCCTCCGACGAGGAAGCCACTGCACAGCCAGGAGGTGACACGGACGGTGCAGCCCAACCCAGCCGGCAGCAGGGCCGAACGAAACAAATGGAAGGATATTTTAGATACGATGGAGAGAGAGATAAACCCAGCGACGTACGGACTGCCCTGCTCACTGTGGCGGTTCTCATGGCGACGGCCACCTATCAGGCGGGGCTGAGTCCCCCCGGCGGTGTTTGGCAGCAAACCGATCTGAACGCGAATCCCAAACAACTCGCTGGGGCTTCAATCATGGGCACCAACAGTTATGTTACCTTTGGAATCTTCATGTTTGGCAACACACTGGGCTTTTATTTCTCTCTCTACATGATCGACTTCCTCACCCGTGGTTTCCCTCACCGGTTGGAGCTCACGTTCGCCAACGTGGGTATGGCAGTTACTTACTGCATCTCCATGGCCGCTGTCGCACCCAACAGAACTCTCGGCTATGCTTTTAATGCCTTCTCCATTGTTCTTCCCATCTCCCTACCATACATAGTTCCATTGTTGAGAGACTCACAGCTTGGCTTCAAAATCAAAAGGACCGTCAAAGGATTCCGCGCCACCCGTCAACCGTCCATGTAATACATACGATCCTCCACATGAATGTTTCGTGAAGGTCTATTGGCTGGTCACAGACCGTGCAACTGTTGACCTGTTCTTTTGTTCCGTTTTAACAGGTTAATGCCCTTCTAGATTATTCCGAATGCATTTTAGAAAATGACTTTTGTCTAAAATACATTTTTGTGAATAAAAATTTGTTTCGATAAATGTTGTAAAAATGATTTTTAGTGGAAAGAGACTTAAAAAGAAAATGAACCTCATTAAATAATATATATTATTTTATATAGAGTAATAAAATTAAAAAAAATAAATGATAAACAAATAGTTAGAATATCTCATATTACAATTTGAAGTGTCATCCATAGAATGTCTCAGATCACAATTTGAAGTGTCATCCATGCATAACGAGTAATTTTTCTCATTTTCATCAAAATGCATTTTCGTTTCCGTCTCTCACAGACACATAGATGCTTCTGGAAAATGCATTTTAGGTTGGGAATGTATTTTGCACACTTCAAAATGATTCTCAAACACACCCTAAGTCTCCCCTGCGATTTTGAATTGTTTGTGTCATTAGAGAAAAGAAAGAGTGCCGAGCAAGCACATTGTACAGCTATATATTTAACAATGGTTCATCTGTTATTTTGTTATTACCAATATATAATTTCAATTTGTAGTCACTAATCAAATCTCACCTTGCAAACTTACTTCTACTTGCATCTTAGCACTGACATTTAGGAAAATTTAGGAAAAATTTCAAAACTCACTGAAAGTTGCGATTGCAGCCGTAGCTCTTGGTTTCGTTTCGGTCGGCAATCTGACCAAGTCATGGAGTCAATTTACAGGGTCAGTTTGAAAATGCCATTTCTTTAACTTCCTCATTCAATTATTGGTAGGAAAATATGTAGTTTGACTAATCAATCTAGAAACGCGGTTGGTGATTACTAAAGTCAAAATAATATTTATTCAAGTGTCCATGTCATTTAAAGAATTACGAAAGCTTTCTGCAGAAGCATATTAAACACACACGCTCAGATGCATCATACAGGGCAGAAACTTGTCACTTAGATTGTGAAAGATTTTAGAGTATACTGATTGCTCTCGATACCTATATGAACTAGATCAAATAAAGATCTAACGCAAAGCAAAAACACTATAGAGAAATATTGAGAAAGCAATAGGAAGAGATAGTTCTTAGTTATTTTTCCCAGAAAAAACATTATCCAAGTTAACCGGTTTCCTTTTCATATATAGAGCCGAGAATGGAACGGTTTATTAGCTCCTTGAACACATATCTGGGAAACTGTTGCCTCCTTTATTATTCAAACTTAAATATTTTAAAGAATATTGCGTCTGATATCTCAAATGTTTATGTATTACATTTCTCTCTCGTGATTAATGCACTGGCCTTAATCCACCAAAGTAAAGGCAACATATTGGAATCCGTATCTGTGCGTGCACGAAGTAAAGGCAAGCCTTTTCTTTGAGTCCCGTAGAATGTCATATCACATTTACCAAGTTCTGTCATACGGCTTTGTCCATGTGCGTCGTACAAATTTGATCTCTTACAGTGTGCGACTTTTGAATTTGCTAATCTGTCACATCTTAATATTCACATAGTCGGGGACGGGGAATGATCATATGCTTTCTTTTTGGTGGGGGAGGATGGTAACCTGTAAAATGGCTGTCCACATCTTCCGAAAATGGCGCAAATTAAGCGGTGCGTGTCTGGGAAGAAACTGTAGAATCCGATGTTGCAGACTGCTCCATCGATTTCATATCTCTCTGTAGAAAGCCACAAACTTTGGATCGACAGTGATCAGTCAAAGGTGCTGGTTTTTCTGGGTGAAATTGTGAGATAGGTAAAATGGGTGAGGAGGACCGAGGACTATGTATTCATTGATTAATTGGCATTGCATTGTTGGAAACAAATACGTGTCCTATAATGTCTCAATCCACAGCCAAGGAGAAGCAAGCATGTACCAGATATCTTATATTATCTATTCATTTGCGGAATAAACCTATGTTGTCACGTGGCGAGGATTTGGCCATTGGCAACTCTCAACAAATAAATAACCTTATCTTATCACCTTATGTTTCTGCTATTTGTGTGTTCTTTTTTTTTTTTTTTAAACAAGGGCAAGCCAAAGCTTGAGAACAATAGCAGAGGTAAACTAGGACAAGCTCCTAGGTACTAAAAGCAAAACACGAAAACACAAAACAGGCTATAGAATGCCCTTGCAATCCTCCATCTAGATTTCCATACACCCCTCCGGCACATTCGGTAGTAAGATGATCTACTGGTTATCTCTGTGATCTTCCTTTGCCATGAAATCTGCACATCACCGCCTTGATAAGGACTGTTCTCCCAACGGTATTAAAGATGTATGCTTTTCCATGCCTAGAGTCTCTTGAGGACCTTGTGAATAATCAGGTAGAACACCTTCTTTGTTACTTTTGCATTGAGAAGGGGAACTGCTAAGTACTTGCCCGAGTCTTCTGTAACACTGATTCCCAAGATAGGACTTGGCCCTGTGAAAATGAATATTCTTGGACCAGAACAGTTTAGATTTCTCCAAATTTTCATGGTGTCCTGAGACCTCATAGAAGCTACCCATACTAGTTTTCAGCTCTTCCATTTGTCTAGTAGTGTCTGCTTCTGCAGATAAGATCATTAGCAAAGAAAATGTGAGAGACAATAGGACTACTCTTTCCAAATCTAAATGGTTTCCATCCTTTTGCTTTACGTTCGGCCTTAAATTGTCCAAGTCTCTCCATACAAAAGAGATAAGGGCTCAAGAGGTTCCTTGATGGATACTCTGAATGTTGCAACACCATCAAGGGCGATTGGCAACTAGCAAGAATCAATTCTAAAAGTATCTGTATGAAAGTCGAGATAAAACTTCTATCACATGTATCATTAATATTTTGACTTATTTATTTATAAATCCTTACTATTAATTTTTTAGTTGTATAAACAGCTCATTATCCATCAGGCGGCATTCTTCTTCACACATGAATTTCACAATCTCGGATCCCAAATTTTGTCTTGTGGTCGCTGTCCTTTTACTCTGCGTCCGTGACCCGTGAATCAAATGTGCCTACCCTGACACACTTGTATTCTTACTTTCATATTTTGCTCCCGTGAAAAATAATCTCAACCACTGTGCTTTAAACAAAGGTTTATATTTAGAATTGGAAAAAATGTTTAAGCATCGCCTGAACTTTGATTTGATTCTCATTTCTTGTATTTCACACCCACTTACCCATTGAACAAGCGTGCCAATAGACCTCACACTAGGTAGTAGTCAAATGTTGATCCAACTATCTATCTAATCATGTCTTTCAAAAGGAGATCCCGCCATCAAGCACAAACTATTTTTTTTCAAAAAAAAAAAAATCATACATTTCAAAATACTCTTGTCACCATACCCAGACAACACGCATCCCAATACATATTTTTGTCCCGCATGAGTTTCTTGAAGACGAATGAAAATTATATTTAATGGGGATTTCACCAAAGCCACCCCCACCCCATCATGATTCAAATTTAGAAAGTATATAAAAATACCAACTTGTATGCATAATGCTTTGCTTGCTTCTATTTTAGGGGCATATGATTGCATATTTAGTGTAATTAGTGCGTGAACCCACTCGATAGTTTTGTTTGAAATAACTTTTTTAAAAATGAAAAATACGTTAACAGTGTTTTTCTTTAAAATAAGATAATTTCCTTTCTATATTTACTTCGATTTATGTAAAAATATTTTTCTAACGCATTCACGGCTATCGTGAGAATAAAGAACACTGTGGATCTTCCAAGCAAACTCTAAAAGGGTTAAATAAAAAGGACAAAAAAAGAACACTGACGAAACAATTTTCTCAAATTAAACGAAGGAATGGAAAAATTGACGATGAAATCACGAAGACAAGACAAAGCACGCGTCTTCCTTGATCTACTGGCGTCGATACAAAATATACATGTTCCAAATTCAAACACGCTGTAGAGGGTACTCTTACATACCTTCTGTTAAAGCTTCATCTCCGTCACCCGTTAATACAGAAACAGAGGGCCGAAATCAAAGCCAAACTCTTCAGAGCTTACCATGTTCTCGAGGCCAGTTTCTACAGTTGCAACAACATTATTTGTTGTTGCATTTGCACTAATATTTGTGACCGCAATTTCAGCTTCAGAGGCTGATAAGATCAGTAGCTTGCCGGGGCAGCCGCCGGTGAAGTTCCAGCAATATGCCGGTTACGTTACCGTTGATGACAAGCAGCAGAGAGCTCTGTTTTACTACTTTGCTGAAGCAGAAGTAGACCCTGCCTCCAAGCCCCTGGTTCTCTGGTTGAATGGAGGTATGCTTTTACGGATAAACCAACACGGAAACACACAAATCTTTTATGTCTCTTCAATGAAAGATGCAATTAAGATGATTTCTGGGTTTCTTGTTCTTTGTTTTTTTTATGGAAGGGCCTGGCTGTTCGTCTCTGGGAGCTGGAGCTTTCGTTGAGCATGGGCCTTTCAAACCGACCGAAAATGGTCTAGTGAAGAATGATTACAGTTGGAACAAAGGTTAGTCCAACACACCACACCAGCAACCAATATGAACAATGTAATTTGAATCCAATTTGCTGATTCATCTTCTCCTCGTTGCAGAGGCAAATATGCTATACCTGGAATCACCAGCTGGAGTTGGTTTCTCTTACTCTACCAACAAATCTTTCTATGGCTTCATCAATGACGAGATTACAGGTTCTTTCACTCAACTGATTTTAAGGTGCTACAATGTTTTTTCACCCGGACTGAACATGCTAGATTCTAACTGACACTGAAAATCAGAGCTAATGATCAATGCGCAGGAATCAAAAGGCCTTAGTTTCCTTGATATCTAAGAACCCGTTCGGTTACTAGAATCGAATAGTTTCATTGATATCTAAAAACCCGTTTGGTTACTAGAATCGAACTTTGGAGAGGAAAAAAGAAGAAACATTACCTCAATTTTGTGTCTAGTTTATAGAACCCCTTATGTTAGACACGATCCATCCCCCCATGTATTTATTTTCTGGACAGGCGAATCCATCCAAAAATGGAAGGAATCATCGCCCCTGTTGCCGGGGCATACAGTTTTTTTTTGGGGGGGGGGGACAAACTAATCACTAGCGGTTCAAAGCCTGGTTGAGCTCGTTCTTGTTCTGATCGTAGAGGTTGACGACTTCCCCAAGTTCGCGCGTGTTGCGTGGATGTTCTGGCCATCGTCTCGGAGACGGAATCTGGCCATCGCAGTCGACGTCGAACTGTCGAAGCGGCTGAGGACTGTTTCGACAGAGACTCCTCCGTGTCATGCGGAGGTAGAGGGAACTGGGGGAAGAGAAGACACAGATATGGGCTTCGAGTTCCGTAATCTCGTCAAGAGAATATGGGCTTTGTGGCCCACTGCGATCCAATAGATGGCTGAACTTAGAATCATTTCATTGCTTGGAAAAAATTATTTTTCATTAATATACGAAACATTTACCCTCTCCAAAAGAAATATAAAATATTTATTATAATCTCACAGTCAAAATTTTTTTAAAAAATTTACCTTTTTTAATTATTTCTTTCTTTAAATAAAGAAAAATTATTTTCATCTACAAGAGTACCTTTTTCTTTTACTCCATTCTTTCTATTGCACTAGTTTGAGCAAATGGACTCTTGGATTTTGTGCTAGTCTAATGTTGAAAGTATGAGCAAGGTATCTGCATTCTTATCTTGGAGGGAAAAAAAGAAACTGTATTCTTCATCACTTGTTCCTGAAATGGTGGCCTGTTTTGTTTTACAGCAAGGGATAATCTTGTTTTCCTTCAGCGCTGGTTCGATAAGTTCCCACAGTACAAGAATAACGATTTCTTCATCACCGGCGAAAGCTATGGAGGTAGTGAGATCAGAGCAATAATACCTTTGAGATAAATGAGCACACACACACAAACCTGCAAAACCTAACACAATGTTTGATCTCAGGACATTATGTTCCTCAACTTGCACAGTCGATTGTTCAAACCAAGACTCCGTTCAATCTGAAAGGGATCGCAGTGAGTATTAATATAGGGGGGATAAAATAACACTCCCATTCCTACTAGCAGTGACAAAAAAAAAAAAAAGAAAAAAAATAGTACTGCTAGTTGATTTATTAATAATATATGTGAACTGGGTGCAGATAGGGAATCCTCTGTTAGAGTTCAACACAGATTTCAACGCGAGAGGAGAATATTTCTGGTCGCATGGGCTCATATCAGATTCAACGTACGAGAGCATGAGGACGGCTTGTAACTATTCCCAACTCAGGAGACAAGCTCAGAGCGGAGATATCTCTCCGGTCTGTGCTCAAGTTGGCAAACTGATATCAAGTGAAATCGGTAAATACGTGGATACATACGACGTCACTTCCGATGTCTGCCTATCTACCGCAAATCAACAATCTTTGCTACTAACCCAATTGGTAAGCTTCATCTCATCGCCTTTTTCTTTACTTTTCTCCTAGTCCTTGAAGAAATAATACTTCTTTCCCTGTAAATTTGCGAGCTAGGTTGCATTTTAAGCTGTATACATGTGTTATACTGTCTTCATTTTTTGGCACAGCAAGAGACGCAAAAGATAGATGTCTGTGAAGAAGATAAAACATCCAACTATCTCAACAGGAAGCAAGTACAGCAAGCTCTTCATGCCAAGCTTGTAGGACTCTCCACATGGTCTGTTTGTAGCGAGTAAGTAGCAAACCACCCAGTAATAATTAAAACCCCCAAAATCTTGAGTGATCTGAAGGGTTTGTCATTCTTAACTAGTTCCATGTATACTGTCACAGTGTTGTGAGATATGATATGCAGAATCTAGAGATACCAACAATTCCTATCATTGGGAAACTTGTTGAGTCAGGCCGTAGAGTTCTAGTATACAGGTAATTTAGTTTCTTTTTTTGTCCTTCTTGGAACAATCCACTATGATTCATGAAGACACGATTTGATTTTTTTTTTTGGGTTAAAAAAACAACATTCATACACAGTGGAGATCAAGATTCGGTGATTCCACTGACTGGATCGCGAGCTCTGGTGAATGCGCTGGCCAAGGAAATTAGATTCAATACGACTGTGCCCTACAGAGCCTGGTTTGAAGGCAAACAGGTTGATATTTGAATCACACACCAAAAAATGCCTGATATTGTATTCCTCTTAAATTCCTTCCCATCCCACCACCTCTAAGTGACACTAATTAATTTTTGTTTTTTGTTCGTATGATTAAGGTCGCGGGGTGGACACAAGTGTATGGGGACATTTTGTCATTCGCCACCATAAGAGGGGCAGCTCATGAGGCTCCGTTTTCACAACCGGAGAGATCACTGGCGCTGTTTAAAGCATTCTTGGAAGGCAAGCCACTTCCTGAGTTCTCTTCTTCGTGAATGTGCATCACCAATACCTCTCTATTCTCTTTTTATTCAAATAAAGAAAAAACATATCAACATGATGAGTCAATGGTACTGAATATTTATCAGCACGAACTTTTGAAGTTATCCATTGATTAATCGGC
The DNA here is from genome assembly GCA_025593235.1 of Vachellia pachyceras. Lineage (NCBI taxonomy): Eukaryota > Viridiplantae > Streptophyta > Magnoliopsida > Fabales > Fabaceae > Vachellia > Vachellia pachyceras. The sequence goes on along the minus strand of JANTPZ010093329.1, from coordinate 16,186 downwards.
ATAGAATTGTTGCTGACAAATATATATGATGTGTGTATGTGTGTGTGTGTGTTGTGTGTTTCTTATAATGTCTCAAATCAACGGCCAAGGTGATCGAAGCATGCATGAACCAGATTCTAAGATCCGTATTCATAGTCTGATAAATAAACTCATGCGTCTGCGACTATTGCCTCAAATGCACTTGTATGCCTCAGATGCGCTTGTATGCTTCCTCAGCCGCCATCTTCCTCTCTGACACGCTTGCATTCTACTTTCAAATGTTAATCAAACTAACTATCTGACCATAGTCCTCTTTGCGTTAATGTTAAAAAACACGTAAGCAGAGATAGACTCTTTCATATACTTACTTTAAAAACCATAAATCACGATTGGAAAAGTAATTTCTACCGCTAATTCAAACAAACAACATTAACATATCTTCCAAAAGAAGATCTCGCCATCAATTAAAAAGTATACAACACAAACTATTGTTAAAAATTTTTTTGGCATAATCAATGGACAGCACGCGTGCCTATTGGACTATGGTGTGTGTATGTGCCTTTTAATTATGGGCGGGGGGCGTGCGCATGAGTGAGTGTGAGCGTGTGTGTATCATTTTATGGGTCCGTTTAGAAACACTTAATTCTCATCCAAAAGCACGTTCAACAGTGTTTTTCCTCAAGACGAAATAATCTCCTCCACATATTTACCTCGACTTGCGTAAAAGCACTCTTCCACATACTTCTTTTCGTAAAACAAGACAATCTCCTCCACATATATGTGTGTAAAAAATAATGATAAAACATGAAGAAAAAAAATAAAAATTAACCCAATTTGTGGCCGAACCGCCGAATTCAAATCCCCGAAGTTCAGATTGGGCCACGAAAGGTCCTGCCAAATTGACTGGCAACTGCAGGCCCATGCGTACCAACCCAACATCATCTTCATTGTCCTACCTACATAAAACTTAATTTTTTTTATTGGATCTAGAAAAACTGTCACCCTGTAACGAGTTAAAATTGGTATGATCTAGAAACAATGGAGATCTCACCATACTTTCAGATCGTGTATCAGTCCAATCTCTTTCTAAAATTTTTTGTATAAAAAGAAAATAAAAGGGTACTTGAATTCAAATTTTTGTTTGCCGAATATATTTGAATTACAATTACTTTTTTTTTTTTGCCAATATTTGAATTACAATTACTAGCACCACGTGTTCAGCAAATTAAAGTAAACCTTATTTAGGTTCTAACTTTCAAACTGCGGGCACGTTAACCATGTATTATCTCTTGATATATCTCAGTTCATGTAAGAGCATTCTCATTCTTCGGACTAATAATGGTGGTTTTACATATATCGTAGTGAATTTCCCGCATGTGATGCTGCTAATACAAAATTTATGACATAAATGATTCATTTCTAGAATTATACAATTGGTCAGCCTAATTTAAGTGAATCTCATCAAGTTTATACAAAGTAAATGCTACGTACTTGATCAAATTTCTCATCCTTTGCACCTCATCATCACCAACACTACTCTCTCCAAGTATCCAAACAGGAACTAATTAAGGCAGAGCCACAGCCACATAAATAAAATTCGAAAAGCCTAATTATTGGTTAGTATATAATGCTCTTACAGTCTGTGGACTGTATTATATGAAAATTTGACTGGGTGGCGAAAACCAGATATACATGTGTACATATATACTCGTGTATGCGCTAGTCGATCCAAAAAGTAAAGCCAGCAACAACACAATCATTTCCAGCTTAGGAAAGTGAGGTAGGTGTTTGATTTCTGAATTCGTCTCTCCCACCACTTTTCTTTCATGGCCCACATAACCATTTTTCTTTTCATATATAACTCTGAATCTCTCATCCATCATTTCTTCTGTCATCATCCTGAACCTATTCCAAATCGGGCTTCATATATATATACAAGCACGTGCTACTTTTTTTTTTTTACACTAGTTCCACAGTATACACAGCAAATTAAAAGATATATAATATATACTGCATCCTACTCTAAATATAAGATCTGATTTATATTCGCCCATTCATTTCCTCACCAGTTAATTACAGTAAGATTGGGCAAGCTTGAAAGGGTATGCATATAGCATATGAATCATGTCAGTTGGTAGCAGCAACTTGGTGTGAAACATGGCATAATAATGCGAGAGGGTGAGTAAGCCGCCATACACTCATTAACCAAATCTGACTAAGAGTCTAATCAGGATTAGCTTGCTTAATTTCAAGCAAGGCACGTTATTTGTCAAAGAAATTAAACCAACTTCCTTAACTTTGACGAAATCCCACTGCCTGCCTCGTGCATTCTTGAATTTCCACCCTACATATTCCACGTTAGTTTTTTTTTGGGAAGTTTAACGGTCAAAGACGTAACTGTAATTTTTTCCCTGTCTGTGAGGAAGTAAGGTGTTCCCGCAAGATGATGATGATGTAATATACATGTGGACACGAAATGACAAATGCAAGGGACTGAGGCACTGATCTAATACACTTGACAGGGAAAAAAATAATGAAATGGGAGGTATTCAATCATCAGAAAAATATCAGTTTCAAATTATTTAATTTGTTCCCACTTAAAAACACCTATGATAATTATTGTAAGCGTTTTTGTTTGCAAGGGACTGAGGCACTGATCTAATACACTTGACAGGGAAAAAAATAATGAAATGGGAGGTATTCAATCATCAGAAAAATATCAGTTTCAAATTATTTAATTTGTTCCCACTTAAAAACACCTATGATAATTATTGTAAGCGTTTTTGTTTGCAAGGGACTGAGGCACTGATCTAATACACTTGACAGGGAAAAAAATAATGAAATGGGAGGTATTCAATCATCAGAAAAATATCAGTTTCAAATTATTTAATTTGTTCCCACTTAAAAACACCTATGATAATTATTGTAAGCGTTTTTGTTTGCAAGGGACTGAGGCACTGATCTAATACACTTGACAGGGAAAAAAATAATGAAATGGGAGGTATTCAATCATCAGAAAAATATCAGTTTCAAATTATTTAATTTGTTCCCACTTAAAAACACCTATGATAATTATTGTAAGCGTTTTTGTTTGCAAGGGACTGAGGCACTGATCTAATACACTTGACAGGGAAAAAAATAATGAAATGGGAGGTATTCAATCATCAGAAAAATATCAGTTTCAAATTAT
>JANTPZ010093329.1:0-12997 GCA_025593235.1 Vachellia pachyceras | reverse complement strand
TTTTTTTTTTTTACACTAGTTCCACAGTATACACAGCAAATTAAAAGATATATAATATATACTGCATCCTACTCTAAATATAAGATCTGATTTATATTCGCCCATTCATTTCCTCACCAGTTAATTACAGTAAGATTGGGCAAGCTTGAAAGGGTATGCATATAGCATATGAATCATGTCAGTTGGTAGCAGCAACTTGGTGTGAAACATGGCATAATAATGCGAGAGGGTGAGTAAGCCGCCATACACTCATTAACCAAATCTGACTAAGAGTCTAATCAGGATTAGCTTGCTTAATTTCAAGCAAGGCACGTTATTTGTCAAAGAAATTAAACCAACTTCCTTAACTTTGACGAAATCCCACTGCCTGCCTCGTGCATTCTTGAATTTCCACCCTACATATTCCACGTTAGTTTTTTTTTGGGAAGTTTAACGGTCAAAGACGTAACTGTAATTTTTTCCCTGTCTGTGAGGAAGTAAGGTGTTCCCGCAAGATGATGATGATGTAATATACATGTGGACACGAAATGACAAATGCAAGGGACTGAGGCACTGATCTAATACACTTGACAGGGAAAAAAATAATGAAATGGGAGGTATTCAATCATCAGAAAAATATCAGTTTCAAATTATTTAATTTGTTCCCACTTAAAAACACATATGATAATTATTGTAAGCGTTTTTGTTTGCCATATGAATGTACGGGTCAGTGGTGGTCAGTATTGTTTTCTTCCGTTTGTTTCTCCTTTCTTAATTTAATTTAGTTGGGTCTGTACGTATAGTTTGGTTTGAAACTTGAAAGCTGCTATATGTTGGCAAACAATTATGAGACGCGACATTATTTTACGATCGAAAGGGATGGTGTAGGAGTAGGAAAGTTACTTGGAAAAAGATAAATAAATGTGCGCAACATGTTGCTTATTTCACGCTGCATTTATTGTAATATAATCGATTCGGTATCAAAAAGCTTTAACTGCAATTCTCAGTAACACACACACACATATATATATATATAATGGCTCCGTTTGGATAGCCCGTTGGGAAAACGGACACAGATTCCGAGGTAGTTTATGTGAGAGGAAAAGTGTCTCGGTAAGCGCACCCGTTGTGCAAACGGGCTTACCAAACGGAGCTAATATTTGTTTTTCTTGTTAGAAATATCTGCAGGAGTCTGCTCGCTGGCCAATATCAATAATGCATCTGCACTAATATGATACAAACAGTGCAACAATTGGACTGTTTTCTCTGGACTGTCATCCATCAAATCATGGCAAGAAGTTTAACGAAATAATAATCTGTAATGGGTTTTACTTAATTGGATTATTAGCGAGGGTTAATAATTACACGTCGAAGCGGCGATCAGCCTGAGAGTGACTCTGGGTGGTTAATTAATCATAATTCGATTATATGAATTTTCGTCCTTATGACATTATAATAAATTTTAATTTGTTGGAGTGTGAATATATATACACATACATATATATCCCATCATCCAATAATTTCACTCTACTAGATGATACTAAAGCGAGTGAGGCGTTATGGAAGAGCAAAACAGTGGGAGAACTTCTACAAGAAGATTCACGTATGTCTCCTGTATGGGTCGCTGTGTATTTGACCAGAACACGAGAAAGTGAATTGGAAAGCTTTCATTTCCCTTTAAGCCATCACTCAAAACCCTCATCTGTGTCCCTCACTTTTTGCTAGCCTCTCCTTTTCTGCTACAACTATAACCCTATTATTATTAGTATTGAAAGAGACAAAATTCTTTAAAGGCTAAATTAGGTAAAAAAGATAGCTTTTATTGTTATCGCACACTGTGTTTCTTCCTTGCTGTGTGGGCTTGTCTTTGGGTTGAGTGAGACGAAACCCGGCTGTGAGTGAAACCTCCCTGTTTTTTTTATCTTTTATTTTTCAACACAAGTATACATAATCAACAAAGTGTGGCGCCAAGTTCTATGCATTTTGACTCTCCCCATTCCCCTTGACTTTTACTCTCTGCCCTGTGCCCATAAAGGCCTTCTTTAACTTCTCTCACGTAGAATAACCACCCACCATCCCTCTCATTCACCTTCACCTTCATACTGTCAAGTGTTGCGAGAGTTGAAATAAAGGGGAGAAGAAGATCAATCCTGTGGCGTCTGTGAACATCTCAATCCCATGCGATGGTTTGTGCCAGCAGCAAGAAGCAGACGAGGCTCATGGTTGTCCTCTTTCTGATACTCCTCACCCTTCTTTTACAATTCACCACTCCATGCCTTTCTGCAAAATCCAGATTTCAACCTTTCAAACCTTCCTCCGGCTCCCTTTCTCAGCTCAAATCCGTTCACTCTCCTCCTGCCCTCGAATCAAATACAGGCAATAAAGATGATGATGAAGCCATTTTTGGAGTAGACAAGAGGAAAGTCTACACAGGTCCTAATCCTCTACACAACAGATAAGTTCATTAATTAGCACACATATACCTAAGCTTCTATTTCTCTCCCTTGCTCCAATACTAGGCTTCCTCCTCTCTAATCCTTTCTGCTTCTTTCCTTTTTACTGTCTTATGCTTGATCTGCCGTTAAGTTTGCAGATGTATATACTATATGGGTAAGAATTAGGGTTGAGATTATATTGTTGAGAAGAAAATATTTTTCAATTGATGTTGAGAAAACATATAGTATGAAGAATTTTATGTAATCCTTTGCCCACCGTTATTCTTTTTAAAGATATCAAGTTGTCCGTCCATGGAGCTATAAATGGGGGTTTGTTTTGTTGGTGCGACTAATTAATATAGGCTGCTTTTGCTTTTAGATTCAGAACCGTGTGTTCGTATGCATGCGCATCCTCTCTTATCCTTCCCGCAGTTGATTTCTTCCCAGAAACTCACACATAATCATCATTACCTTGTGCATATAGTAGTAACTAAATCTACCTCCCAAGTCTTAATTACAGTAACCGGTAAAAACTTAACCCGGTAGTAATCACGTATCAATCTAGTAACTTAATGTCTATATGCTACATGTGCGTGTCTATGTATTGCAACGAAAGATTTTGGTAAAATAAACAGGTACATTAATTCATACCATAGCTTCTTTTACAGTACATTAATTCCATTCACTATAAAACTCTCAATCCATATATCATCTATCATTACACATGAACGAACGGCTTTGTATTCGTCGCAGTGAAAGTTTATTTCTGAATAAAGAGCCGTGGGGTGATTTGTGCATTTGTCTTTTAGAGATTTTGATTTTACCACCTATATATAAAGTGGAAATGGGGGATGTCATGTATAATGTTTATATGATAAAACTTTGTCATGAAGCCGAGTAAGAATCAAATTCAAAATGTCGATAGCCGTCGGTCCATGTCGCACTATGGTACGGACCCCACCACAAGCTTCATTTTTTATTATTCATTCTTGTAAAGTGAAAAAGAGAGAATAAATATGCATATGAATACATATTATAGATGTCGTGTTCAGTTCAACCACTCCTGCTTTATGCATGAAGCATAAACTAATGAAAGCCTGTATAGTTCAATGGACTTTTAATCTACACAACCGTTGTCTCAATCCTCTAATCTCACAATTAGTAACACCAGTGAAGAGGGATGAATTGGAGCTGCTTTATTTTGCCTTGTTCAGTACATTTGATGGGCAGTTGGTTGGGAAGATATTTGACCAGAAGTAAGAAGACCTGGAAAAGATATAGTGATTCAGAGGACAGATATTTCTCCATCATCATTTAAACTGGTGTTTTTTCTTGGGCAGTGTGAACAATTCCGTGTGGCTGCAAATTTTTCAGGAGAAACTACGTTATGGAGCCTCCAGCAAACGGCCAAATTCCACATTCAATGCATCATTAATTACATCTCAATTTCTCGAGCGACTTATTGGATTTTCCTTCTTTTTTAAAGAGTCTTCGCAGTTCTGTTTTTGCTGTTGTTTACACTTTACACCTACGCCCTCCAATATACCCCCCTCCTTCATGGACCACATCTTCAGATTTCAACTTCATGTAGGTACGACCCTTTACATTACTGAGCAAGAGAGCAAGCTACATTATGCTTTATTGACTAGTAAGTTCACTGCCAAAGATTGAAGTATTTACATGTGGAAGGTATCGAAATATTTGTTACTGTGTGTGGATGAGGACTGAAGATATATTAAAAAACAGAAATCTTCGGATCCGAAAGAAGTCGCTGCAACCTGAGAACACGTCGAGTCATTTTCTGACAACAGAATGTCACAGCAACGAGCAAGCATAAATGTGCATGACAGGATTGGCATTTAAAGTATGTTCCGCATATTTGCTCAAGAGAGAGCCCCATAGTATTGCAGCATATAACACCAATACTATATCTTTAACGAAGCAAAGCTTTAATGGCGGTTTCCGAGTGCTTTCAAGGTTTTTCCTCATGTGCCTTCCTAGCTAGATCCCATCAAGTGTCGAGAAGCAGTGAGGATTACGAACTAGCAATACCTGCGCTTTTAGTGGAACTACATTGGTGAAAGGCTTCATATTTCAGTCAAATGAAAAGCGCAAAGACAAGAGCAGCATCTCAACTACAAATTTGATGAAAGGTGTTTCTTTCATCGGGAATAGTATGTCATGTCTGTTGGTTTATGTGTTCCAGTGTGGAAAATACTCGCTCTTTTTCTTTGCTGGTCCCAGGTATTAATTAATACGCACCAGAAGCTATACGACAAGATTTCCTTTTTTTTTTCTTTTTTCTTTTTAAAAAAGGAAGGTTCAAACAGTATGATTCGTGGCATGATTATTGGTGTAATCCATGTAGCCATTCGCAATTAGCGTATAAGAGTTGCTGTTATTCATAATTATAGTGCCTTCAACTTCCAAATGAAGTGAACTGCATCCGATCAGTGGATAAACGGGGAAAAATCCTGAGAAGCATTAAAACATGTCCTCGAATTCCGTTCTTCCAATATGAGCACTCTTAAACAACTAAGCAGCAATGTAAACCTTTATTTAGGACCAAAAAATCTTTCTACAACTGGACCTACACTAAGAACCACGTTGATATAAATGGACCTCAGACTAAATTTCCAGCGCAATTAGGCCAGTTGCAGACCAGGGGCAGCATTAGCCTGCTACAAAAGCTTATAAAATTTGGAATTATCTTTCTTTCACCCGAAATTCTGTTCTGTAGACATGGGAAAGATTAGTAATAAAGGAAAGAAAAGCAGGAAGGCAAACAGGCCAGAGCATTAAAAGCAGGTTCAAGTTGGAGTTGATGCACAGTGCTCCTCTCAGGATATTCAATAACCCTCTCAAAATACTACTGCTGTTACTGTTAGGAGTATTATTACTTTACAGCTTAGTCTCTCACACATAGTAGCACTGAGTACTAACAGAAATGCTCAAATCAAGGAAGGATGAATACAACATGACATACAAACTTCATAAAGGAGGTTATTGGGTGTGTTTGTCAAGATTGTGGAGAGCCTAAATACATGTTTAACAGTTTTTTTTCGAAAAACGAGATAATCTCCTTCACATATTTACCTCGACTTACATAAAAATACTTGTCTATCGCATTCTCAAACAGATCAATTATTGCGTTGGTTAGAATTGTTTAAAGGCTAGAGGAGGATCTGAGATTTCTGAGACAACCACCTGCAGCTCCATTATATAGTGTCGTAATTAATTGTTCAGCCAAAGCCTACCTTTCTCTCTCTGTTGTAATAAAGGGGTGGTTGGCCTTTAACCTTGTGGTGCTGCCCGTTTGTGGCATGCGTTCAGGGTTCGATCCCTGCCTGCAAGCAGTAGCTTGCCAACTCAAAAAAAAAAAAAAAAAAAACCACCCCGCACATTCTTCTCTTCTCTAGCGTTAAATAAGCAGCATTCGTCATGACAAAATCGAGCTACTGATAACTTTCTTCCATGTACCAGTTATTAAAAATTAAATTAAATTCCATTACGTAACAGTGTGTTATTTATTTTATTTTTTTTGCCAAGAAAGTATCATATTGCAAACAAAACGAAATTACAAACACTAATAAGAACCGGTCCAAGCAAAACAAAGAGAAACATGCAAGGCTCAGTCCAACAGAAACAACAAGCAATTAAAAGATTAACATTGCAGCAGGAACAGACTCTAACGCCAACAATCAAGAAGGCCTTTGTCTGCGACGGAGCTCGATGAACCCGATTGAACAGGCAAGAGCAATCTAATGAAGCTTTGACGAACCACTCGGCTACCAAATATGCTTCCATGGGAATCCATCCAACGAAATGGTTCCTGAACAAATTCCTTGAGGGAAGAAACTCAAGGAGAGAACCTGTCAAAGAAATAGAAAGAAAGGCACACTTATCCAGATAATAGATGGTAGAATCACCACTCCAGCCCAAAGATGAACAATGCATCCATACATACTGAACAAGCACATGATTTGCCAAAGTAAGAACAGTGTAACCAAATATACTGAACAGGCACATGTCTAGCCCTCGATGAACATCATGTACAACCCCATTGAACAGACCTAAGCTAATGATTCTACCTTTACCATCATATAACCTTGCCTTTGACTTCCCAAACACACACACGACATCTATCAACCAAAGGGCAGATCCCTTAAACCATCCAAACCTCTTCATCGCAAAAAATTCAGCAGCCATAAGTATTATACTAAAAGCTGCCATTCCTTTTCTCTTCAGCCAAACAGCATTCCTTACCAATTCCAGCAGTCCAGTGACAACAAGAGAAATATTTCTTAGCGGAGCAGGCCAACCCCGTTTCCTTATGGGTTAGCTAAGCTGAAGGCACATACTCTATGAATGAATCATGATAACATATGGATACAAGTTGTGAAGTGGGTAAACATGTCTATCACGTTAGCAGTAGTAACTCACAGTTTTGAGGCATTAGCTGTGAGTTTAGTCAAGGCAGTTGCCGCTTTAGAGCCAGAAGCACGTCCTAGATGCTTGCAGATATAATCCCCAGCCACCATAAGCTTTCTAAGGTCAACGTTAGTTTTCACTCCCAATCCATTCAACAAGTACACAACATCCTCTGTGGCAGCATTCCCAGTTGCACCCTTGGCATACGGGCACCCCCCAAGACCAGAAACTGATGAATCCACCGTGCTGATACCCATCTATCAATAATTCACCACATAACCGAATAATTATAAAATGCTTTCAAACATATGAAATCACACATTTCACATATAAAATAATGCCGAGTCTTTAGATTAACTAAAGAAGTGGGTCCTGAGTCGCACAAGATTGTGAGCAAATAGATTTAACTTCAATTAAAAAAACATTTACTTGTAACTCATAAAACCACAACGTTAAAGGCTTCAAAACAGTAGAATTCTATAAGCTTATGCATAAATATATATGATATCTCTATAAGTTATACATATTTATGTAGACAAATAGGTAAGAGCGGATGCAGAAAACCTTCCTCAGGTGGTTATTGTTAAAATGGTCAAGTTCAACATAAAAATTAAATTGCGAAACAAATAGGGCATACAAATAATCTCTTCAATATAAAAAATAGTTTACCTGCAGTGAGACGAGAGTATTTGAAAGAGCCTGACCATAAGTATCATGAAAATGAACAGCAAGTTTTTCAACTGGTACAACATCAAGAACAGCCTCAAGCATTGGAATTACAGTTCCTGGAAATATGATAAAGAACAAGTCAAATCAGACCTCACGATAAATCAAAACATCCAGGATAGCCATTAAATAAAATGTTTATATTAGACCAGAGTTCATTGAATACAACTTGACAGTATATAAGATGTCTTGGTTTAGAAAACAGGCAGTTTTAATAGATGTTTACGGGAGCAATGAGCTGATAGGAAACATTTAAAGAATATTATGGCTATATTAAACATAAATATGCCCTTTTTTCACTTGAAATGTCCCAAACCTTAAACATCTCAACATATGCTCCATATAAGATGCAATCCAAACAGCAAACTCCTTCTTGAGGCAAAAGAAAGGGACCCTCATTTGAAATGATATACAATATAATTCATCATGCACACAATAAAGACAATTACTTAGTAGTCTGTTGACTTTCAGATCTACCACGACAAGCAAAATAACATTTACTAAAGAAGTTAGGCTACATTTATAAAATCCATAGCCCATATCAAAATCCTCAAACGTGTGAGATGGGTATAGAAAAACTGCAAACAAAACAATTCATATAGCAATTAAGGCAGTTTTAAACAAATACCAGGTGTGCCAACACCAATGGTATCGCCTAGCGAAATCTCTAAGCAGCCCATATCATAGAGTGCTTTTGCCACGTATGCTACTTTAGCTGGAGCAACAAAGCCTTCTAGAGGACACCCCACAACACAAGATATATATCTGAAGCAAAGGGAATTCTGTTGCATGAATAACCATATAAAATGCTAATGGTAAACCTGAAATCTAAAGTCAAGAGATGAAGAACAGGTTGTTGTTTTAAGCTTGGCCAAAATCTCAGAAGGAAAAATCCACAGATAGTGATAGAGGCAAATCGAAGTCTAGAACACAAGTACTAACCAGCAAACCAATTCTATAATTTAAACCATCTTTCATGCCATGCCCAAGCACAACAACCAGTAACTCAATCATTACAAGAGATAATGAAAATCAGATTTATAACTTAAATTATCTTACAAGGTTATTACTTATCTCTCATTAGATAAGCTTCAAGTCTCTATTAAATAGTATGATATCTCACAAAAACAACAATCAATTTGTACAAGTCAAGCATTCTTTTAAATCAGTCAGCACCATCAGGATATACTTTTATAATTTATCCTTTATCTTATCCAGTAAAAAGTACAGTCAAATACCCACGAACAGGGATTGAGAGCTTGCTAGCAGCTGAAGCAATATCACTGCATCGAGCAAGATTGTCCTCAATGCTACAGTTTAAATTCGCTTTAGAAAATGATTCTGAAGCTGCAGGAAAAACAGCCACTTCCTTTGCACCAGAAGCAACAGCTGCCTCAAACCCCTATAATAAAGGACCCACGCATAAATTTTGACTCAATCATATATTACGTTTCTACCCATGGTCCACAAATAATTCTTACTTTAAGATTTGGAGTTAAGACAGGAAATCTAGCACCATCAACATTCTGAATTGCTGCCATTACATCCTTTGCATCTGCAAGCTTGAAATTCAGCCACAAAGATTCTCAATTTGATTAAAACACAAATAGGTTTTGAATGTTTTATCTTACAGTTGATTGGTAAATAACAATCTGTATATCATTTAATCAAGAACTAAATGAAATATTGACATAATAATAACACACAATATAATATCGGGGAGAACAACAAAACTGTTGATTGTCTTTAAGAAAATGAAATCTATTCTTACCTGTGGTACCCATTTTGGTGACACAAAACTTGTAGCCTCGACGACAGGCAAACCAGAAGAAACTAGCAGTTTTATCAACTCAACTTTCATGAAAGTGGGAACTATATTCTTCTCATTCTGCAATCCATCCCTTGGACCAACCTCCACTATCTTCACATAGTCTGGAATACTTTTAAGTAACTGAACCAGTGTATGTACTGCAAAGTATTAGTAACACATTCTCAGAAATAAATGAGTTAATGCAGAGAGGAAATAGTCCATTCGGTAGATATATCAGAACACTGTTCTACATTGGTATTAAAAGTTCAAAATATAAAATTCAATATAGAAAAAGACTTGCTCTCATTACTTTTATACATATTAAAAAAGGTTTAAATGAGCATCATAGTTATCTACCAGGTCACTCGGGACATTTTCTTTGCTTGAGTGCAAATGTCAAGTTATGCATCACAATACCAAAAGGAAAACTCTGTATATAAATCAGACGTACCTTACTAGAGAACTCCTTTGCTGTACATCGAGCATTGCTATCAGAAGTAAAATGACAAGTTCCTCTGTGGCAGGGAAAATGACTAGTATAAGAATACTTCCAAAGACATACATCTAAAATCAAATTTAAATTTGCACATTGCCTTGAAGGGGAAGAAGAGTATTAAGTAAATGACAGAATGAAATATTTAACCACAAGCTAAACGTGATAAGCATCTAGTCTCATATATCAAGCAACTGGCACTATAACAAAAGGAGATGGGCATGGAACCTCAAAATTGATCGTTCAGTCAAAGGAACAATATTGATAACTCTAAAATGACCAACAAAAGAAATGGCTTACTTGCCACTTTTCCAAAAACCGATGACCTCTGATACATTATCTCCAATAACACTAGTAGAAGCGGGACGACTCCAGATTCCGTCCACTCCAGCTCTTGAGACCTCAGTCATTAAACGAGGGCTTGTCATCGTCAAAAGCTGGAGGCGATTAAAGAACAATCCCCCTTGCAAAACCTTATGCATACGCATGCTTGCAAATATTGGATCACTTCAAGTAATTTTAGGTTACCAATTGAACTTGTGTACATTGAAAACCAACTCTAGCTAGAAGAAATAAACGAAATTCAGTGTTATAAGAAAGCCACCATTAAATTCAGTGTGGGGGGACCAAGTCCTTTACGACGATATCGAAGAACCTTACTGAAACACAAAGAAAAGCAACAACCAAGCAAAATAATTCAAGGTGGGTTTGATCCTTGAAACGAAACCACAATTCAGATCATACAAGGCTAGAGTGTAAATCTCGCAAGCCCCGATTTGTTTGCTTCAGAAAGGGAAAAGGAAAATAAGAAATAATGCAGAAAATAAAGCCATAAGAAATTAAGGCAAGAATATAGCCATTCACACTCAGATAGCCTACAAGAATCTCCGAAAATATAATTGAAATAATTCAATACTCAATGCTTTATTGTGCTAGTTGTTCCTTTGACTGATCTCCCTTTGTTATAGTGCTAGTTGCTTGACATATGAGACTGGATGCTTATCACTTTTAGCTTGTTGTTAAATATTTCATTCTATCATTTACTTAATACTCTTCTTCCCTTTTGAGGCCAAGTGCAAATTTAAATTTGATTTTAGATGCATGTCTTTGGAAGTATTCTTATACTAGTCATTTTCCCTTCCGCAAAGGAATTCGTCATTTTACTTCTCTAGTAAGGTACACCTAATTTATATACAAAGTTTTCCTTTCGGTATTGTGATGTATATTAACTTGACATTTGCACTCAAGCAAGTAAAATGTCCTGAGTGACCGAAGTGTAAATCCCAGAGTGGATAGATGAGATAGAACGGAGACAGGGTGTGGGAGCCGAAAAGGATGGGAATGAGAGAGAGAAATTAAATTAATTGAAATAATGACGAAATTTGACAATGTAGTTCATTATTTGGGTCAAATCGTTAGTAAAGGTGGAGATAGACCAGATCAAACTCCGCCCTAAACAGATCAGGCCTGTTTTGTGTTATACTGGTATATAGCTTGTTACAGGCCTAGTGCTGAGCAATGGGCTGGGCTGGGCGGGGCCAATGGCCAACCCTTGGCCTGCCGTTTAGAATTAAACGGGTTCGGCCACCCGTTTGAACGCATCCTAAACGGCCTGCCCTAAAACCCTTTGGGTTTGAGTGGGTTAATGAGATAGCCCTTTTTTCGTTGCTGCTGTATCGAACGAAGTCAAAATTTTACAAATTGATGTGTTGCTTTTGTTGCACTACTTTGTTCCAAATATTGCCTAACTAATAAGAATCAAGTTTGGATTAAAAAAATTGAGCATCAAATAAAAAAGGGACTCTCCCTCTCACAGATAGACGAGAGGATACCTAAGCCATTAAAGGCTTTTAATATTGGGTTTGATGCTTTAGCAAATAGAAAGGAGGGCAAATGTGATTTCATTACCCATTGAGATTGAGTCCAGTAGAAAAGATAAATCCCTGACAACATTTTGATCCAAGGTTTGAAACACTGCTAAAAAAATACCCCCACTCAGCGAATGAGCCCGAACGGGGGTGGGATATGTGGAATCAATTTCGGTGCTGATCGTACTCATGGGATTTGAGAGTACATCATTGTGTGTGTGTGTGTGTGTGTTTTTTTTTGAATGGGCACGAGGAGATTGAGGTGAGAGGAGGAAAGGAATATGACGTGGAAGCAGAGAGGTGGAAAATAAAACAGGGAATCAAATCAAATGCTTGCCTGCGACTGGGTCGTGCCCGTGAATCCCTTTACACTATTTTACCCTTGAATCCCTCACAAGCCCCACCCCCTCCCTCTTGAATCGTCATGTAAAGTGAAACAAACCATCCTTGTGTAAGCTCTCCATACAATCAGGATTTTGTCTCTCTCACACACAATTCCCTCCCAACCTCTCTCTGCTCTCTTCCTCTAACATGTCTCCTTCCCGCTTTCTTTCTTCAATCCTACCCTCCCATCACTCCTCTACTAATCTGTAAGCTCAACACCCGCTTCATCCATTGCCCAAATTCAATCTTCAACCAAACATATCATTCACCTACTGCTGCGTTATCGATAGCGGATAAATACAAATAAAAAAAGCATGACATCAAGGATGATGTTGAAGCACAGCAATACCTCCACTAACATCTTTTAACATAAATACAAATAAAAAAAGCACAGACATATGAACAACAGTTCCTTTCTTTATATCGTTACATAAAGGATGTTTGTTTCACTTTATATACCACGGTTAATCTTTATTCAAACATTCCCACGTCAACACGCAGAAGTAGTGTCAACTATAGCAGCATCAATCAATCAAATATATGAAAATCAAATGGTATTCCGTCCTTGATAACGCAGAGCAGCAAAGTAGTGGAACAATAGATGGACTAGGAGCTCAAAGAGGGTTAGTCGGGGATTAAAGAAAGTTATTTACAAGTACCTCGATGCGATTAGTGCGACCGCAACTCTGGAAGGCGATGACGATGGATGGAATGGGAGCTGGAAGCCGAAGCTGGACTGTCTGGATTAGAAGACGAAAGAAACGATGATGGTGATGGCTGGGCCCTACCGATGGAAGAAGACGGCGACGACGATAACTCTATTGGAGCGAAAGGAAGATTTTGGAAATTGCTTTTAGATAATTAAAAAATA